>FASU01005004.1:0-18776 GCA_001486225.1 Heliconius pardalinus sergestus | reverse complement strand
CATATTAAAAAAAATCGACTGTTAGGCGATTCGAAGTTCGCGGGTCTGCTAGTTTTCTATGAATATTTCATGTACAGGCGCGTTCTTTACCTTATGTAATAAATTATATATCAATGAATGAAATCGCCTTGTCAAGATCGATCTCAGAGTTGAGAGCGGGCTTAATTTCTCTCTGCCTACTCTGCTACGTCCTTCATTTTTATATACAACGACTTTAGACTATAATATTAATACAGGGATTTAAATGCTTTAGTAATGAATATACTCTCTAATCTAAATTCCAATTATTTGTTCTATATATTTATTATTGGAATCAAGATTTTCTGTTTTATCTAAGGAAGCAAGCAAGCTAAAATTCTCGGAAGAAGCTAATAGAGCTTTTCTTGAAATTAATAAAACATAAATAAATCTATGCAAAGGTATAAACCTTTGCATAGATTTATGTTCAAATAATCAATAGGTTAAATATATATAGGTAGAATATTCGTATAAAACGTAGTAGTTAATAACTTTTAATAACTAGTAATTGCATGTATATTCTTGAATATCAAGGCCTGTATGCAATCATAGCTGTATTAATAATCGTATTCTAGTTAATGGTCTTTAGGATTTGCTTCCATAGCTTGAGTGTACTGATTTGATAGATAATAAATGTATGAAATATTGTTATAATGTTTGTTAGAAGCAGAATTAAATCTACTCTGTTGGTTTTCACGTTAACACAATTTTCCTATTCCCACCTACTAAGAAACAAACACCACTACTAAGAAAAATATAATAGAACAAAAACCAATGATTTTTAATGTTTGTCTGCACGTAAACTAACTATACTGTTTCTGAGATAAGCGTGAACAGACGATTTATTTGGTATTTTCACTATTGTATATTGACAAGTTCCAGGCACTCACTTCAGACTAACATATAGTAGTGTTGGTTTTTAAGGATATGCAACATACAATTATGTGGCAATTTTTGTAACAATTTCAATCTATTAACATATTAACTGTCTTAACTATAATTATGACATTAGACAATAGTCTAAAAGGATTAACAAGTTCTCAAAATTTTAGCTTTGCTTAAATAACGGAGGTCTGGGGGCTCTGGGATCTCAGTCTATATCGAATTCAATTCCGTTTTATTTTGCAATCTAAAATTTTAGGTGAGAGAAGAAAGAAAAATATATAAAAGGTTTTTGAACAATCCTTTGTAATTTTACTAAAATAGGTCTAATTGGTTAAATGATTACCGATCGTTAGTTATTTCCTAATAATTAAACACCGTTCGTTAAGCAAGGGATTAGGAGGTAACTGAAGTAAATTTAAAAGTTAAACTCGAATAAATAAATTTTGTATTTAGTTTATAATTAATAACGGTTTAATATGAGTGCTGTCTGATTGTGCAATATAAGCCTTCTTTTATTTTTAGATCATATCCTAAAGAATAAGTGAAAATACCTACTTATGGTTATTTTTTTTTCAGGTTCTCGCTTTACGACGTACCGGGGCAACCTAAAAACAGTATGGTATGATATATTTGTATTTAGTAGTAGTTAAGTAGAATAAATGGTATATTGACATGATCGTTGTCATTGTACCTATTTTAAGCGATTTGTGTAAACTGGCTCATCATTTATTACAGCACAGTCAAATATTTAGGCTTGACCCAGATTAATAACCTGGATTGTTATTAAATTAATTATTAATCGACATACATAAACATTAATTTATGTAACGATTCATTATAAATATAAAGAAAATTGATAATTTGATAGAAATTTTACAATATTTGAAAAAAAAAAACAAATTTTAATTTCCTGGTACTGTGGACATGATGAATTTTAATGATTATTATCAATCAGCCAGTCAGATAGTACTAGAAATTAAAATATAGTTAAAAACTATGTAAAAGAAACTTTACATATTTAAAAAACCTACTATTGACATCAGATCCACAAAAATAATATGTGGGAGAATCCAAACCCTAGTCATGGGTTAAAAGAAATAACGAAACTTGTCGAGAGACGGTAGATAGTGCCTTGCGCCTTGGTTAGCTCATTTTGGCGCACCCGTGGCCCCAAAATCAAAAGCTGGCATTTCGTATAGGTATATTCGTTTGTGTTCAATCATGATATGAAATGTTATTCTTCAATTAACGCCCAATTATTGAACGTGATCGAGTCACGCCGCCTTGTAATGTGACGTGACGTTACGTTACTTAGCCAAGTGTTAAATTATGCTAATATACATTAAGTACATATATATGTAATTTTTTATATGGAAATGGTAGTCCCATTCACACTTTTCGCTGAATTCTAGATGCATTGCGTGTTGAGTGGCGGAACGCCGTACTTAGCCTCGTTTTTATATCGAGGAAATGAAAATATTTCATTGCCAAAATATGAAATGGCATAATTTGCCTCGAAAATTCGTCGAAAAATGAGGAACCAACTGTATTAAAACAAGGTTCCCTCTGCCCTTGTTCCCTACCCTGCTATATGCGGTATACAGCGTGACGATAAAAAAAAAAGATAATTATAATAATTATTTAATAACTGAAAACCAGTCGTTTTATCAGTAATTACTTGACTATTATCTTAAGCTGAGAAATATACCACTAAAGACGCCAGCCGCATACACTCGTGCATACATCACTTCACCGCGAAACTTACATCAACGATTCTCTTTGTTTATTTCTCTATCCACCATCTTCATAGCACTTTGCACTAACAGTAATTGCCGAGCCAGTTCTTGCGAGGAATATAGACTCTGGGGTAGAATAATCAAGAAATATTACTGAACTACTATAGCACTGTATATCTTAGGATACGAATGTGTAGATAATCTAGCGTAGGTATATAAGAGTATGTATTTTGTAAATCTATGTGCATATATGTATATGGGTTTTTTAGGTTCACACTGTATCCCGCATGCAGGGTAGAAAGAGGGAACTTAGTTTTCATACATAACGGAATTTAAAGCTGCACTTTATCTTTTTCCAGAGCGACGAAAATAATTAATTTCTCCTAGTCGGAATCAAACCTACAGTAGTCGCGTTTGTATATATTTAATATCCATTTTTTTTTTATCTAAGCTCACGCTTTGCTTGTTTAACAGGGTAGGGAAAAGAAAATTTAATGTCATGCTTACGACATAATATCTTTATCTACTTTCAGGACGAATACCTATGGAAATAATGTTTATTTTGTACTGAATTGATCGTATTTCAAGCACAGTTAATTTTTATAATCATCTACATACACAATGTATGATCTAGTCGGCAGTATGTCAGTAGAAAGTGGATAATCCCAACTATTACATAAAGTTAAGTTAACTTAAACCTGGCATCCTCCCTAGAGAGGATCTATATGTAACCCAAGTTGATCCACTAGGTTATTTAAATTCAAAAACATAAATTTCAAAGGGAGAGTCGAATGCAAATTTCTTTTATTAAAAACCGAATTCTAAAATATCAATAATAAATAATATTTTTTAACACACAATGCTTCCAGAATTCAGCTAAAAGTTGGGAATGGAAGTATCTTAATGGGAACCGAATGTCATAACGCTAGGTTCTTAGGTTCCCTCAGTCTATCTTACTATGTGCAGGTTGTAACCTGTCTGAACCTAAAAAAGAATGAAATATTTAATTTTTTCGAGTCAAAATCGAAGCCACAATCTATGGCCACGACTAGCCTCTAAAACCTTTCAAAAACAAGAATTTCAGTCGAGTTTTCAATTTTGAAACATCACTGGTAGTTTATTGCGTTTACGCATACATGTATGTATGTTCATACGTGGTATCCATCAATACAGAGCGGTACTAGACCCCAGCGATATTAAGCATTCAAAGTAGTTTTAGATGCTTTTAGTGGCTTGTGTATATATAGGCTTTCCGAATCGCGTCGGCCTCAAAAGGAAATTAATCTCCATGATTCTTTGGTAAAATAGACAAATATTTTCCGAATGGAATTTTATTCATAGCAAGATACTTTATTTTATGGCAAATGTAAGGAAACTATGTCAGTTTTATAATATATTTTTGTTCTCGCGCCTTTAGGCTTGCTTTATGAAAATTGAGCTTTTCTTTTTATGCATGGTAGGGAGAGGAAACCTAGTGTTAAGCCATTTAGTTTTTAAGACAATTTTAGGATTCGGGTTCTGTACGAAATTTTAAGATTATCAAGTTTATCATTTGTACTTTCTGTTGACCTACAATCCTTAAATTGGTGCAGAAGCTCCGGTGGACTTGTTGGACTCGCACTTAACTGATTTTTCAAACACATTTTGGGTTGAGGGGCAAACTGAGCTTGTTTGCCTTGTTACCAAAGTGAGGACATGAAAATAATTAATGAAATATGATGACATTTCATTTTATTATTTCATCGCCCGCGAATTCGCTGCACGAAAATACGTGCGGTAGTTTTTATGTTAAGTGCGAACAGACAGACAGACGCTGTGGACTACTTTGTTATATTATAGAAGCTATAATAGATAATATATTTATTTTTTCAATACAACTCGTTTTCATAGTATATTTTACTATAACTATACTAAAAGTAGAACACAAGTGCTATTAACTCGTATGATTAAATTATTAGCCACTATATCAAGTAGTCTTAGTTTAATTATGTTAACTGGCCGCGCGCTTCGAGGTTTGACTGGATAATTAATTAATTGACCCAATAAATCATAATTGTTAGATATATGTGGATCTAATATAATATATAGCTAAGTATATTTAGTCGTGCTCAAACGTTTAATACGTAACTAACCTAATTATGGTAATACTTATAATTAATATTTTTCATAATCAATACGTATTTAATAAAAGTACTAAAAGTTACATCACTCAATTACTCAGTTACATTAGTCAATTTATATAAAAGAAACGCGACGGTTATGAGTTCGACTCTTACTTAGGGAAATAAGTTATTTTCATTTCTTCAGTATGATAACAAGTCGTAGTCTTAAAACTCAGTCCTCCGCGTACCATCTTAAACCTGGGATATATCGTGAAGTTATAAAAAATATCTATACTTTTAATAAAATCGTAAGAGGGTCGGAGTTTGTACTTGGAACATGTTTTAAAAAAAGTGTTACTGGGAACCTTTATTATCGTAACAGAACCAAAACCAAAAGCTTTAAAAATCATTAATTTTTTTTTGTGTGCCAATCTCAGAGTTGGCTTAACCGATTTAGATGCAGTTTTCACTATTGGATTCTGGCAAGCTATTACATTTAGGATATATAAATACTTATTAACAAAACCCAGGAGGCACGGGTTCAAATCCCACTACGTTCTAATTTTTATACGTTTCCTTAATAAGTAAAATATTTTTTATAATCAGTCCACAAATGACAGAGAAATCGAATATAGAATCTTCTCCTTGCCAAAAAAAGAAGTAGGTTAAAAATAATATAAAACATTCAGCCACGTCAACTTTAGGCCATATTCCGTAGAGGATGCTCAATTTATAGGACACCTTCCGTTTCAATTTGTGAGCTGCACGCTCTGTCTCCAGGGAGCGCTTCTGGAGGCCTGACCCGAACCAAATAGGTACATAATGTTACAAGAAAGTGGCGTTTACATGGAATTTTATATATCTTGTTATGTAATACCGTGAGGGCCCAGTGGTGGATGGTGGTTAGCTAGGTATATACTCTTCTGATTGTAAGTAATTCCTCTATACCATTGAATTATATGCGGCGTTAAGTTAGGCAAGGCAGTTCAAGCGGGCGAAGCCGCGGGCGCATTGCTAGTAGTTTATTTTCAATGACAAAAAAACAAGCCACAAGGGCCTAAAATTTGAGTTGAGTCATTTTATTAAAAGTTTGGAGTTTTTGAATAATAATTAAGTAATTTTTCGGCACAGAAACTTAATAACAACTTGTCCTAAACAAGAAACTTGTTAGAACAATATGGTCAACTTAGGAAGATTACAAACTTACAAGTTACGAAGATTGATTATGGTGGAGACTTCAAAGGCCACGCTTCTTTTTAACAGTGCGGATATCGTATTATTTTGGATATATTTTTAAGATTTAGCAGAGTTGTGGAGCAAGTGTACAAACGTGTGACTGTAAACGCGAAATATTGTGAGTTAAATTCCCACTCGAGGAAATGAAATATAATGGTATTTTATTGTTGTCGCTCTAGTAACTAGGCAAAGTGCGGCGTTAAGTCCCGCCACTCAGTACGCAATACCTCCAGAATTCAGTGGAACGTGAGGGACGGAAGTGTCTTAATTAGAAAAGAGTATCTTAATACTAGGTTCCCAGGGTCCCTTTGCCTACACTGTAGATATAACTAGTTAAAAAACATAATTCTCAAGTAAAAGTTCTTAAAAAATCCATAGCGGCTTAAAAATATCAACATCACTTATTATTATTTTTGCAATTCTCACGTTATTCCTATTCCCATCTGTGTAAAAGCTATTAAAAATAAAGAGAAACAAACGCAAAAGGCCACTACAGCGTTGCATTAGAGGAGGCCGCAAAAATCCCAAGTTTATGTCCCCAGTGCGTACAACAAAGCTGCATAACACTCGTGAGAGTAAACGTACAAACATATAAAATATATTTTATTTAATGTTTCACGATGTATCCTACATATGAGAGGGTAGACAAAGGGAACCTAGTGTTAAAATACTCCGTTCCCCAAGCAGCATCCAATTTTCGTTATAATGTGTAGTAAGTCACTACGCTATGTTACGTTACCAGAGAAAGTGTAAATGAAAATAATTGTTTTTTTCCAAGTGCGAATCAAACCTACATGAGAGTGAGTTATGAAAAGATGGCAAAAATGATTTAAGACGGGATAACGAGTGGTAAAAGATGCAGGAGAAGACTTCTTTCTGTTGACTTGGAAAAAAAACCGTATCGACAATACGCCTCCACGCCAATTATAAATCTCTACCACAATACTCATCCGTATGTTTCCATTTCAATTCAAACGCAGCTGTACTCCACTATATGTTACCACAATAACACTAAAATAAACGCAAGCTATTGCACACGCGCCCCGATTCCTTTGCTGCAGTCTCTCGTGAGCACAGATCAATATTTAGTAACCTGAGTGATGGGTTTTTTTCTTGGTGCTTAGAATTTTTTTTCAGCCTCACGCTGTATCCCGCAATTAATCAAGTGTTAATACACTGCGTTCTAAAGGTGCGTGGGGAATGCAACCTTAAAAATTTCATTTTGTGTTATTTTAGCAGTCCTTTTACATAAATAATTATAGTTTTTTGAAATGGTCAATTATAAGTTCATGCTCCTTATGAATACTTTGTTTTGCAGAATGTAGTGTCAAGATACTCTGTTTCGCTTACTATTGATTTTTTAAATTATATTGTGTGTTGGCTGGCGTAACTCCGAGCATATAAATAATAATAATTTAAATACAAAATTTAGTCGAGTGACGACTGCGCAACTATAGCTTCAATATCACTATCTATATAAGTATTGTATATCAAGTAAATATTAAATCATTCTATAGGTATACATAAATAAAGGTATTTGTACATATATTTCGTCCAATAGTTCGCACAAAAAGAATGAACACAGCTGAATTCCACAAATAGAACGTGAATCCCCAACTTTTTTAGGCTTTGCACTGTGTATTCGAGTCGAGTGCGTCGACGTTCCGAGCGGAAATTTTCACGCAAAGCGAAGGGATGGTAATGAGCGTACTTGAATACAATGAACCGTTCTGTGCTGTTCTGTGCTGTTCTCATATAGGCACTATACAAATATAACCTTTGTAGTTGACATCGGGATCAAGAGTGGCATTGACTTTTAACGGTTGTGCGTTTTTGTTATATGTACTCGTATATTATGTAAGTATCATTGTATATTATGTAATGGGGCAGGGGCAAAACCCAGTGACTGTAAATATGAGAGGTTCTTGGTTCGACTTCCACTCTAGTGTCTAGGCAAAGCTGGGCGTTGAGTTTCGTCACTCAACACGCAATGACTCCAAAATTCGGCAGAAAATAGGGAACAGAATATCTTAACACCCTTTGCCTTCTGTGTTGTGTGCAGGATACAGCGTCAACCTAAAAAAAAGGCCGTCATAGGATCTACTGTTAATAACGGTAATATGTTAATTATTTTCATTTCCCTCTGGAAAGATAAACCACGGCGTTGAGTTCCACTGCTAAAAGCAAAAGTGGATAATAGTGTCCATGTAATTTTAGATGGTAAAAATATCTTAAATTACTTTTTAAATTAATTTACTTAAGTGCTTAAGCGTTCAGTAACGATATTGAAATGAATTCTTTAAGAAAATTATATCAACATTGAACATTAATTTGTTCTTAGAAATAGTTTTAATAATTGGTTTACATTTACCCTTAGCTAAGATGTACTTTTAATTCCTTTTTAAATTAGTTTTTGTGGAATTTTATTTTTACTACATATGGCTGACTGCAAACGCGACGACTGTGGGTTCGATTCTCACACGAGGGTATTTTTTATATGCGCTTTCGGCAGTGGTCAAATAGTCATAACTAAGAGTTGTTATGGCACATTAGAAGTGTCTACAGTATCTGTGGCCAATCGCGTTTAATCGTTTCGACTTTTGAAGTAGCCCGCTGTACTCATGAAAGTGTCATATGTCATACAAAATCCCAATTATTTAGCAAGCTATTGAATAAATTGATATTTTAACATATATAATTCATTTTATTTTTATTTTTTTTAGCTTCACGCTATATCCCGCAATATCAGGATAGGCAGAGGGAACTTAGGAACGTAGTGTTATATAGTCTTTTAAATGTTAAGACACTCCGTTTCCTATTTTCCACTGAATTCTAAAGGCATTACCAAAGTAAGAAAATGAAAATAATAAATATTTCATTACTCCCAGCGGAAATCAAACCCTTTTACACACGTTGCGCTTACAGTGCACGCTTTTCCACTGACACGAAGGCCTTATAAATAAACAAATATAAAAATCAACAAAAACATAAACAAAAAAAAATATCGATTGATCGATTGATCAACTAATATTCAGTGTAGTACATACTTCAATAGCAAAGAGCGCTCATTAAGGACACCGCGCGTTGCGTGAAAAATTCCGCTCAGAGCGGAGCCCACTCGAGCCAAATAAAGTCGAGCTCACAACGCGACGGCCTCTATTAAATTCTTGCCTTAATGAACTTTGAATTACGAATGGTATTCCATTTTTTTTTCTTTGGTAGCCTTTGCCTGTCTATATTTGGAAATGCCTGTGATATTTGCTTAACGAAATTTTTGGCACTCTATTTTTTTGTGAAAAATATATTGAACTATTTTGTGAATTTAAGGAGAATTGAACTTTTCCTAACTCATTTAAGTAGTTAGAAAAATATTTTCTCTTTAAAAAAAAATCTCACTATATGTTAAATAATAAACAATGAGAATCTCGTTAATAAATATATGATTAAAAACATAAATGTGAAGTGATAGCCTGTTAGTGTACTTCGGGGCAGAATATCCAGAACGTGATGGTTGTGTATTTGATTCCCACTCAGAGGATTGAATGTTCATTTCCTCGCCTGATAAAAAGGCAAAGTGCAGCGTTGAGTTCCGCCACTCGATACGCAGAATGCTATGTGGTTAAAAGCTGTAATAAACAAAGCCAAAAATATTTTTAAAAATCATCCACAAGTTACGCAATTCGTACTGCGCTGCGCCCTAACTGGCTTCTAATCAAGCGTTTTGAGTGCGTACACTTATGAAGTGGCTTTTTAGACATCAAAGGCCGCCCCAAGGAGATTGGGGGACGCGAAAATTATTTATTAGTTGCCAAAAAGGGGGAAATTTGCGGTTTCTGATACGCCATTCTCTTGAAATCGGGCTCATCTTTGTATAACGCATTCCCTTTGTAGATAGAAATACTTGTGAAGAGGACTCAAGACTTCCTTAATTAAGCTTTGAGCTTACTGTATGCGCGATAGCCTATTAAATATGTGTGGAGTTTTATTATCTCTGTGAATTAGCGAGTTATTTCATAATTCAATACCGTTGAAATTTACGTTTGTAAATTTTTTGTGATATTTCAGATTTTGTAAAAAATTGTTTTAAAATATGAATTTGAATTTAGTGGGATTTGAACGCGCGTTTTGGAATTCATCCAAGCCCTCTAACCACTAGGCCATACATCGATAAAAATTAAATTAACTAAAACTATAACGAGACTTCATCATGTTCTAAAAAGTTTGAAACATAAATATATTGTCACTTGAAATTGTCAGCCGTAGTCGTGTACACAACAGGATAGGCAGAGGGTACCTAGTGTCAAGAAACTTCGTTTCCCACTAAGTCTTACAGGGGGAAATGAAATCCGACGTTTAAATAAACTATCAAAATGTAATTTCTAAGCATTTATTTTTGAAAAATACAATATTTTATTGTTCATTATAAAATAAATAATACATTCTCAAATAGGTTACTTTAGCACTTTTTACTTTAATAAAGTACTATTAACATTTGTAAAGTTCTTCACATGTTGTATAGTTGATGTACCATTAATCTCTTCTTCGCTAATAATTGAATACTTCTCGTTTTTAATGTTTCGTTCTGTCATAAAAATAGTAAATAATTTGTTAGTAAAATATTAATATATTATGTATAGAGATTGTTTTTCAGGGTTCCGTACAATATTACAATAATTTGTTTATCTGTCCATATTGGTATTGTTGTGTCTATGATCGGCACCATACCAGTAACGACTTCTGTTAGAACACTCTAATAGAAGACTTCGGGAGAGAAAAAACATGGTATTTGTGTATCTCTCAACAACAAATATTTTCAAACAAAAAATATAAAGATATTTGCATATTTTTTCTTCACTTATTTCCAATCTGTACAAGAAAAATTTCGTTAGCACTGTAGGTTGTACACTGTACAGACTTTAATAGACGTATTTTTAAAGCTTGTGGGTATAAAGCATGGAAGCATCTTAACTTTCTAGGCACTGGAATTTATAATATAATAATCCTTTCTCAACGGCTATAATAGCTATTTAATGCTAAAGAGATCGATCCAACCAGTAACTAGTACTGAGCGTTGCTTGCAATATTTTTTGTATTTTTAGATATTGTAGTTTATATAATACTGCATTATGTATAAATACAGTAGGGCCGTGAATTTTTCTTCGCTCTGGCATCAAAACAAAATACCGGCGTTGAGTTTCGCATGAAACCCGAAATGAAAATATTAATAAATAATCTTCGTAAGCCTTATTTACGTGCTATTAATGCTATAGGTACGCCTTCTAGTAAAACATGCAAAAATTCTTTTGAAAAGGATAACTCCATTGGAAACCTCAAAACAAACGTATATTAAAAATAAGGTCGTCGTTGTGCAGCGACACAGCGTCTGTCTGTTGTTTTTTACTATTGTAATAGTTATCAAAAAAACACAATTGACACATAATAGACGAATAGTTTAATATTAAGATACCCCATTCTCCACTTTCTGTCCATATTTAAAAAATGTAAATAAAAATAATTTGCTTAAAACATATTTACCTGGCCTCATAGCAATTCTGCTAATAATGTCATTTAATTCTCGTGAAAACACGTCCACAACGCTTCTATTGCCGTACCAAACGTCTAACGCGCTGTTGGCTATCCATTTCGAAGGCCTATAATCTCTTTTAGGCTTTACTTCTTCACTTATCCTAATTCTTTTAGTTATAACAAGTTCAAATATCAGAAATGTTAAAAAAGCGAAATTTAAAGCCTTTTTAGATATCATTTTACTCAATTCCCGAGTTTTTTAGATGAATATTTTATTAGGCACTATTAAAAATAGGTAACTTGAGAAGCCTACGTTTAATGGCAGTAAAACGTTCTAGAAATTATCTATTATTGAAGAGACTGTTATCGTGTAATGGTTGATCAAATACAGTACAGCCACGACAAGTTGTTGTTTAATCATGTTTGCTGTCCATTGTTTGCGCCGTCTTTTGTTCTTCATGTTAGTTACGATGCGAGTAGATGGTATGCTTATATGAAAAATTGAAATGCATTTAACAGTGTGTGTGGAACTTATAATTTATTTATAGTAACGTTCTATGTAAGTTATGACAATACAATAGTTTTTAGTACGATTTACGTGAATGATAATGATTATGTTAAAATCTTATTTATTTCTTCGGCCTGGTTATGCCAAACGAATAAACGAGCAGTAAATAGTAAATTAGTTATGATAGTTAGGGGCTTAAATTTCATCCTGGAGCATAAGTATAAACAATTTCCTGGGATAAGCAGGAAAATTGTGTGACATTATAATTTTCTCTTTTATGCTCTAAAGCAAAGTTGCTTAACTTCGGTGGATCGGAGTGTCTTATGACTAAACTCTTTCAGCGTATCTTTCAGCGTAACCATATGCAAAAAATAGCGTGCAGCCAAATAAAAACAGAAAATGGCGGCCAAACAAAAGTTATAATTAAAATAAAAATTATAGGAGGTAATGCGTATTGTTTAAATAGCTTGTATGGTACAAATACGTCCCACATGTACTACAATAAAGTGTACCAAAATTGTCGGCTTAAATAACTCACAATACATTTATCACTAATACTAGTTAAGCTTTTCAGTTGATTACGCCGAACAAAAACAAAGGAATGTACGTATAAAACCATACAAATAAGCTTTAAAATGAACATTTATTTAATTAATAAAATTGTAAAGTAAATTAAATTTTAATATTTTGTATTTTCGTACAGAAATTTTCTTTAAAACAAATTCAATACCCATATTTACCCCGAATAAAGGGTAGGCAGAGGGAATCTAGTGTTAAAGCAGTCTTTTCTAATTTATGAGACCTCGAGTGGTAGGTGAGGTTGAGTGGTAGGCTTCGATCAACTATCCATATATAGATGCTCGAAAGTCGAAGGTATGTGTATCTTATTGGAAAATAATTCAAATCAAATTATTTCAAGAGAGAAAATCAAGTCGTGTTTTCACTTATAAGTTCTTCACATTCTTATAACAATTGTATAGTATAGCATGTAACAATTACCGACTAATGATCATTTTTTTGTAATCCACGTAACATCATGGTACAGACAGACAGGATGAACCTAGTGTTAAGACACTCAGTGCTCCACTTTTCGCCGTATTTTCGAGATATTTTGTCTTGTTACCAGAGCAAGAAAATTAAGAAGGAATGTACTTATTACTTGGTTTTATCCTTATTCTCAGCATACTTATGCAATAAAAATTTTGCTGTTATGTATAAGAATATATAGCACATTTTTAATCCTGACAAAACACTGAAGAATTACGTTTCTCAACAGCAATTGTTACATTATTTTAACACAGTTTTAATTTGGCGTCGTGCCTAACTATTTACTCCGCTGCTGTAAGTTTGGAGATCTTTATTTAGTACTCTAGATACAAGTAATACAATTTGCACATTCTTAGCTCAAAATGTATTTTAATCCCGATTCAATATAAAAGTTTGTAGGACTAACGTAATTGTTTCTAAAATATCTTCTTAATGTTTCTTTTAAGTATTTATACTTTGTATTTGAAAACGCGACTGTAAACGCGAAAGGTTGTGGGTTCGTTTCCTGCTCGAGGAAATGAAATATTTATTTAAATGTATATTTCAGTTCTTCGCTCTCGTGTCGAGGCAAAGCGCGGCGTTCAGTTCTGCCACTCAACAGGCAATGCCTCCAGTCTGCCGAAGCAGACAGTGGAGAATGGAATTGTTACACTAGGTTTCCACTGCCTACCCTGCTGTGCGTGGGATACTGCGAAAGCTGATTTTATTTCAATTTCATCTATCTGGTAACGATTTATTCAACAAAAATCTTATTAGTGCTAGTAACAAAGTAAAAAAATATTTGTTTCATTAAAAAATTAAATTTTGTGCCATATACGAGCACTAATGGAATCCTTTTAGCGTTTTCCAGAATGACGTCCACATGAATATCAATCGCGAAACACAATAACGTTTGTTCTCACCATTTTCATCCATTATATTTCTTACATTAATCAGTACGTTATGATGTAAGAGTGCAGCGTTCACATTAAGTTAACTTTAAGTCATAAGCTTCAAATGTTCTCCTGGTGCAGATTGACAAAGAGTGACATTGTGGGTTGAAACTCCTCTTGGAGAATGATTATATTTAACCCGGCCTCATCAGGGTTGGGATTGTGAGATCCTTCATATTTTATTTCGCTTAAAGTTCGATTATTTTAGGTGTTACATCGCTGATGTTCTCAGTAGCTTAAGCTTTTGAGTTTTTCTAATCGTCACAAGTAATACATTAGCCATGCAACAGCCGCAGTGGGAGTTTACGAGCACAAATTTCAGATGGATATCTGAGACACATTCCCACAGTTAGTGTTTCGCGCAGTTATAAGCATTATTTTAATTACTTACCGTGAATTTATATCTTTAGTATTGATATTTTGATTGTTGTTTATAGTTTAAATTGCTAATATAGTTCCATATATCTTTTTGTAGGTATTTAGTAAAAAACAGAGCTATAACTAGGTTGTGCGTTGTCAGACCAGGAGTGTATACAGAAAGATCATTTGAGTACGCTTAGTCATCCCACTGTCACAGAATAATGATATAATGATTCCTAATAATTTATTTAACTTTTTTTAGTCTCACGCGTTAATATATTTAACGTTAATTAAAATTAATTATCCCATTAACTTTTACTGTCCTAGATATTGAAATCGGTTCGTAAAACATAGTCTCTGCCGGCGATAGATCTCGAGATTTTTCTCATAAGGCAACGAATATTAATGCCGTCTTCAAAACTATATAAGTGTAAATCCATTATTATTTCTCGTATTCAAATAAACCGACCGAACGTATTCAGCCTTTTCTCCAGAATGTTTTAAATTTACGAGTACCATTGTTCGAGAAACAGATATTCCCTTCCCAATACAAGAGTAACAAATTACAAGGAATTCTTAAGTAAGTTTAAATGTCTATAGAAAATGAATTCCTTGTAATTTATTTGGTGGAATCAAATTTCAAACATCGGCAAATACTTTAACGTAATCGGAGTTTTAGCTCTTTTGTTATAAGTTTTCTATTTTTATCAATTTCCTCATCATTATATAGGATTTTACAAAGTCACTTTCCAATTATATAATCTTAAATCCCAACAAAAATCTAAATATGACTAAATCTTATGACGCCCAACATTTTAGTGATATTGTATGTTGTGGTAACGCTGCTCTTATGCACTTCGTCTTGTTATCAGAACGAGGAAATGCCACTGCGCTACAACGGGCTTTTGACTTTTCCTTTAAAACTGTTTAAAAGAAAATTCTGTAGGATATTTTACATTTCTTAATTTTAACTTAAATAAAACTCATTCGCGACGGAGTGACTGGTAGACATTGTGAAGACGCGACCACTGTACTTAGAAAATTGAAATTTGGCATATAAGTAGGCTAGAAAGTGTATTGAAGTAGGCAATTTCTTGAAATTCCTACGGGAGTAAGAGATAATGGACTTTATTATTTTACATTTTAAGGCCCACGCAAAAAAATAGTGGGCGACCAGTAGCTTAAATTTTTATTTATTTTTATAATAATTACAAAATATAAAATAAATATAATAATAATAGTGAAAACCTAAAATAATAAAAGAACACATTTTTTTTACAAAGCAGAAAGTTTGTTTGTAAAATTAATTTTAAAATGACGCGATCACCGCTTCCCTCGCTCTCCTTGTTCAATTTAAACCGTCACATTCATTACTAAATTTTCTTTCTTCAAACATTTTCTTCATTTACTGCTATTTTATGTAAATTTTCTAAGGAACAGTCCGTTCCGGTGCTGAAAAATAAAACAGCACCTTTAATATTCTATTTTTATTACTAAATCATGAGCTTTTTGAAATGAAAGATTACGCTTTAATCGACGACGGAGCTCCAATTTTTGTGAAATAAATTTTGTTTTACGTTTGAGATGAGAGAAAGTAATATACCTATTATCATATTATATCTATCTTTAAAAATAAATCATTAAAATAATGTATCTATATATATCTATCTTTCATGGAGACCAAGAGCGGATAATTAAATTAAGAAGAAACAGAATTAGAGAACAGAACAAGATTATGAAAGCTTGTCGCGCGATTAACTTGTCTAAATAAACTAGTACTAATTAAAATATGTAAAAATCTGCTAAATTTAAATTCCTAAAGATTTAATTTAATTAAATATTGATCATCGCGACAGTATCACAGAATGTCATGGTTAATGAAATCTCCTCACATATAACTTTTAGGGTCATTGGTTCAAATCCGTTTTATGGAACTTTGAACTTAATCCACGTAACTTAATGTATCTTAACTATCAAACTTTTGGTCACCCGTCTGGGAATTTAAAGCACATTGGTATACAGTAGCAAACATTCTAACTTGTTAACTTCGCTAATACTTTATGAAACGGTAGAACCAAATACGTGCTTGTGAAGGTTGTAAATACTTTATTGATATAATATTTGTTTTTTAGCCCTTCTTAAACAATATTGAAGTTGAATATTTCTGAGAAATACTTTAGAAAGTTGTAAAAAATTGAACGAAGTAGGATTTGAAGCCACGTCTCTTGAATTCCTTTCAAGCTTAGCTCTAGCTAAGTTGAAATATTTAGAGAAACACGTCACTTAGCGCTCTATTATTCAGAATTTGATTATGAACTTTTAAATAGTCTTGTTACGCTACTCTATTGCTGCTTCTAAAACATTCTTTGACAAATAAGGATGTTTTAGAGGTCTGGAATTTTGTTATTATTATTGGTTCTGCTTCCATTCCATTTTTTTTTAATGAATATTTTCTAAGCTTGCTTAAAAGTAGCAATCGTCCCACGCAAGTTTGTTTGATAATAGAAAATCCAGTCTTCTGTCGTTTCCGTAGGAATTATGAAAAACCCTCCCTTAATTCACTAAAATTATCATTTTCCAGCTCTGGTGTAGAAAAGTGTTGTCTTAAGTTACCCATTGAAAGCGCAACGTTTCTAAATTAGTTATTAAGATAAATAACATAATGTTTTTAACTTAATTAAAATGTTACTCCATACTAAGGATAGGAAATAATTTTTAGAAAACGAATTAAAAATTGTACAGATATGTACTCATAACTCTTAAAAAGCAAGCAATGCTTGAGCAAACGCTCATATCACATATTAGGTATATGTGAAAAAAATATATGTGGAAAGCTTATCAAACTTAAAAATATCCAATATTTAAAATGTGAAATATTAGCAAATAAAAAAAATATGAAATTATATAAGCATTCAACCATCTTCCAACACAAACATAATAAAAAACAAAAATAGTTTGAAAATAAAATAAAAATCCAATTGGCTTCAACATAAGCTTCATACAACAACTTACCTTTCATTTCAACAATTTTATCTATAGCTCTCGAGCCAACGTTCCATAGTTCTCTAGCGATTAAATTCATCATAGTTTTATTTGAATACATGAAATCCATAGCTTTTCCAACAAGAACATCTGACGTACTAAAGCCATCGTTTTCAATCTTTTTGTACTGCTTCTTTAGATCAGTTAAGGTTTTATAAGAATATACGGCGTAGAATAAATACAGGTATGGAAGAAGCAACAGTGCTCGCGGCATTGTGATTATGAAATGGATAGAAATCATCTTACTGTGGTGTTTTATGTGTGGTAAAGGTGTGTACAGATTGGTGATAGTGATTTTTTTCTTCTATTTTGGTTAGGTTCCCAATGCCTCCCGCCCATAGTAAAGTAGGCTGGGAACATAGTATTAAGACACTTCGTTCCCATTAGGACACTTCACTATTTTCCCCTGAAGTCTCAAGGTGCGAGTGAGCGCACGCAAACGCACGCTTTGCCTCGTGAGCATGCGAAGAAATAAAAATATTTAATATTTTATTCTCCCGAGCGAGAATTAAATCCACAACTCTCGCTATTGGCTACGACGGTCTTTATTTATTTACTTAGCAATTTATAAATAGAGGCATATTATAAAAATATAATTATAACAAACCATTTTTTTACCGTCCCTACCCACCCTATATCTTATTATTATCGAAAGTCCCTATAAAATAACCATATTTTTATAGCATAAAACAGAAAGAACCAATAATAATAAAATTACTCAGTCGTTTTTAAGTTAATTTACTTAATCTTATTTTAGTAAAACGATCAAAATTTCCAGTGGAACGGCAAATGGAATGGTATTCGTTGCTCCCAGGTCGAATTTGGGGTCCCTCCCGCGGGCCCAGGACGTGACAGCGAACGAAATATGTTGTAAAGAATTCTAAGGAAAATTTTCATTTTGCTTTTACAAGTTCTTTCCTTTATGAATTTTTAAGTGATCGACTTTTTGGATTTTCATAATGTCCACGGACGGTGAAAGGACAAATTAATTTCTGCGTTCATTATAAAAAAGGTTTTACACATAAACTGTTATTGGAAACGGAGTCGATTCCACGGAGTTTCGTAATTGAATGTATTGAGGTCTTTTGTTCGGATTCTGATTATAAGAGGTAAAGATGAAATGAACATACTAAATGGTTTCTTTAGTAAATTTAAAAGTAAAATATTTCCGTCCCGCAAATACATATAAATTAAATTTTATGCACAACAAAAATATACATATTTTTTTGCAATAAGTATAACGTATTATAATAATTGAGGCCAGTCGTGGTGCAAGGGGCATACGACTTTAAAGGAGACAACGCGACGAGTGGGTTGATACCCATTAGAAAAAATGAAATATTTATGTGTTGAATTTCACTACTTAACCTTTAAGTATGGACGT
>FASU01004949.1:0-10994 GCA_001486225.1 Heliconius pardalinus sergestus | reverse complement strand
ATTTTTTTTCGCTGAGGTATTTAGATTTTGGAGCATTTTCATGTTTCCAGTGTTCGCGTAGGCTTCCACGCTCATAAACCTTTGCAAAATCGATAAAAAGGAGGAAATTCATATTTGTAAATATATATTGTTATGTAATTTTTTAGTTATCTTCTATGATTCCTAAATTGAAGAGTTAGGGAGTTAGTTAAGAGTTAGGTTAAGTTAGGTTTGATAAAAATAAAGTAGCTTTTGAAGACTTCCACTATTCGGGTCCTGGCTCCACCACCAGATCGGCTCGGTGATATCATATTATTGTAATGTTACGTAAGCTTGTACGAAGCTTAAAAAAAAACAAAATCTCTTGTAGTATAAATAACGCGCTCATCACAACATAAAAAACAAAAAAACAATTTACTATAAACATTAATCATTTCCAACATATAATACGGAAGGATTTTTTTTAATTTCATTATAATTATACCCCGAGGCGGACGGTAGCAGGTTCGACGCTCGTTACGGTCTGTTGACAAACAGCGTGTGAATATGACTTGATTTCGGGACGCTATTGTTTCATCTATTCTAATATTATAAAGCTGAAGAGTTTGTTTGGTTGCACGCTCTAATCTCAGAAACTGTTGGTTTGAATTGAAGAATTCTTTTCGTGCTGGATAGTCCATTTATCGAGGAATGCTATGGGCATAAATCCTCGAGCACTAAGAAACTTTTTTAACTTCACGCTGTATCCCGCACATAGTCAGGTAGGCAGAAGGAACTCTGGGACCTAGTGTAAAGACATATCATAACCATAAGGACGTTTCGGTTCTCCACTTTCCGCCGAATTCTGAGGGATTGCGTGTTGAGTGGCAGAACTGAACATCGCGTGTTGCTTTCTTACCAGATCCATGAAAATGAACATTTTAAATATTGCATTTCTTCAGGTAGAAATCGAACCCACAACCTGTCGCGTTTACAGTTGCACGCTCGTGCCTGCCTGGCCTAAAGATTTATATAAAATACTAAACAATAATTATAATTCGCAAAGTGAAGAAAGCTGGGCAATTTCTAGTAAAGTATTTGAACCGTGACGGGTAAAAAACCTTTGCGTAAAAGAAATTGTGCACTTTTGTTATATATGGTGCTCGCAATACAATATAAATTTTGAAATATGTAATTATCCAAAAAAATCTTCTAGCTTCACGCTGTATCCCGCATATAGCAAAGTAGACAGGGGGAACCTAGTGTTAAGGCACTCCGCTCCACAGATGTAAGTACACATTTTGAGTGGCGGAACCCAAAGTCGCGTCTTGTGTTATTACAAGTTTATGTAGTTATATTCAAACAAATTAGTAAAACAAATCCCAAAAGCCTTTTACTTTTAACGAACCAATGTGTGAAAAGCGGCCAAATTGAATGTATGCCAAAATCAGTGCCAGAGATCTTTTGCTTATTTAAGCCTTGTTGGAAAATAGACACTAAAAAGTAAAATGAATTTCTATATAATAATATTGTGTGGACAGCAATGACTAATATTAAAAGGGGAAAGAGTTATAAACATAAATACTAATGTCCACTCATAGGAAGTAAGGCAGAGAGAAGAAGAAGAAGTAAGTAGAGTCAGGCAGTCCTCAATATACTGAGATGCTATCGTTATTAATTTTTAATTTGAATATATGAATTAGTAATCAGCTTTTCCTTGCTAAATTGTACTTTTAAAATTTAAATTTTAAGAGATCCTTTGAGAAGATGGCCTAAATAAATATTGTAAGACTATTCTTTAGCGCAAAAAAATATTGTTCTTAATTTTTTTATGAATAAAAATGGCAAATGAAAATTATAAACATAAAACCTTGGTTTTGCTTCACGCGTTATCCGCCAGGGGATTAAAATTATAAATTAAAAGCTTTTTTTTAATTTAACTTTAAGATAGACAGAGGCAAGTGTTAAGAGACCCCTAACCGACCAATTTTCGAGTCATTGCATGTAGTGGCTGAACCCAATTCGCTTCATTTTGTTACCAGAACGAGAAAATGAAAATATGTTATACCTTCGAGTGAGAATCGAACCCACAGCCGTCAATTAGCGTATAGTAATTCTTTTTAACGCAGCTGCCTCAAAAAACAACAGCCTGTATAAACAATGCGTACAATCTGATAGCAGCGTCCGGAACTAGATGGTATCGGGCACCAAACAAAGCGTTTAGCAGATCTGAACCAGAGGTGCAATTTAAATTCATTAACTTGGTGTTACGCTGTGAGGTGTTACCATTTTGTTTTTAGATAGACTTCAAAGACTTCGTGGTCAGGGGGCGATAGGTTGTAGGTTCGATTACCACTCGAGCTCTTAGCTCTGGTGTCGAGGCAAATTGCGGCGTTAAATTTCACCATTTAACATGCAATGCCTCAAAAATGCCTTGGCGATAAAATTACCCTAAGCCAGAGTAGACGCCCTGCTGTATGCTAACATCTAAATCATTGAAATGAATTAATAATAACCTGAGACTAGGGGGTTTAGCACGAGGATGCTTGTATCCGTTGTGGAGCAGTGGGTAGCTTCTATCCACACACGGGGAAAACTATAATAAGTATTTTCATTTTCCTGCTCTGATATACGAGTTGCGGTTAAAAAAGAAAAAAAAGACTACTAGGAAGCATTGTTCTATAATATGTAAAATAGCCACAATAAAGTTAATCGTTATCAATTTAGAATGTTGTACGTTCAGCAGACATTTTTAATCATCAGAAGTGAGTCCGGGGCTTGTATCATCTGAGCTGAGAGCTATATATTAGAACAATTTACAGTCCCTTCAACACAATGGCCATATGCGGCCGGCATCAGTAATTATTTATAAGACTATCGACTTGTTGGCGGAATTCTGTATATATAAATAAACGTTGAATGTCCGTCGTGCCACCTATATTTTTATTTTGATTTAAATTTGCAATAGTTTTCTATAAAATCTAGGTAATTAAATATTTTTATTTCGTAGCTATGGTAACGAGACAAAGTGCAGTATAGAGTTCCGCTACTCAACATGCAATGCCTTAAGAAAAAAGTGATCTCAATTTAAATGGGAAAAAGTATCTTAACACTAGCTTCCTAGGTTCCCTCTAATACATGGTAAACTTAAAAAAAAATTAAACCTTCGAGCTTTTAAATAATAAAATACAATATTTTTTAAATACAGTCATGTGTAGGTAATAATGCGTTAAGCTCAAGAATTTCGATGACTCAGTACAGGTATGTGCGCGTGTGTGTGTGTGTGTGTGTGTGTGTGTGTGACAAACAAACGACCGAGAGCGGAGTATTTTATCACTTACATCTATAGAATTCTTTAATTAAATAACCATTCGGTAGTTAACGTTTATAAGTAAAATTTTCTGAGAAAGATACTAATCTTAGATGGTTTAAGGCGATATGTTTACGAGCATATACTATGTATGCAGTATACCAAGAATATACGACAGCCTTCTTTTCAGGTTTAAGCTGTATCTCGCATATAGTAGGGAAGGCAGATGGAACCTTGTGGTTTTTTTTATATATCAGTTGTTGTACGCCACAAAATTTAATCGTATGTGTTTTTTCAATTAAACTTGTGTTAAGATACTTCGTTCCCCACACATCGTCGATTTTCCACCGTTGCTTAAAATTGGGACAAACTACGTTATACTAGTAAGTTTTAATTTTACATATACTGTTTACGGACTATTTCAAGATCCTTCATGAGCTCCAAGCTCAGAGATGTACCTCTATTTGGCGCTATCTCCCACTTTCAAACTACTGAATATACATACTGTCTTAACTACTCGTACATATGAGGCTAATAGTCCTCAAAATTTCAGCTTTGCTAAAATAACGTAGGTCTGGCAGCTCTGGGATATACATTATACATATATACATACGTAAGTTCCAGTAACAAGAATTACATAATAAATAATTATACTAGCAATAGCTGTACTGTACTTTGCAAGTAAAATATAACCGTTAGGCAAAAAAATGAAGTTTTCAAGAAACGGTTACATATCAATAATTATGCGTCTTGAAATGCGTCGCGCGTCCGGCGCGTGACTGGACTTCATTTATGACACGGCTTGCAGACTTCAACACGCCTCGTTGGCATCCTCGTGCAGGAAGGAAGGAGGGCGTAGGTTCGATTATGTATAGTTAAAGTATTTGAGGCATATACATAACTTATTGTTTATCTACTAATATTGTGTCTAGGCTGAAGTGTGTTTGTTTGACGTTACTAAAAATATATAGATTAATACCGTATATAGAGTGAGCTGTCAATAACAGCTTTTAAAAAAATCTGAGGAATCTTATATTCGTAGTGGCAGGAACACATAACAGGGAAGGCAGAGGGAACGTGGGAACCTAGTAAGAAGGTGAACCACTTCATTCTCATTAAGACCGTTTCCGTTGCTCACTTTTCGCCGAATTCTGGAGGCATTGTGTGTTGAGTGGCGGAATTCGAAGCATTCCAGTATTATAGCTTAAACATCAGAATAAGTCATAGGCGACAATCAATGTAAATTCAATCAATGTAAGTTCAATTTTAAGCAGGCGAAGCCGCGCTTGCGTCGCTAGTATATTATAATATAATTTAGACTACACCAATCAACTTCTAGAGATGGTCTGTTTTAATAAAAATCCAATAATAATAAAATTTCCATATAAACGATGACATTTAAAGGAAGATCCTTCTTTTATTAATTATACACGCTATGTTTTAACTCAACTACTGTAGTAAACTGGTTTTTATAGTAATTTTAACTCTTTTTTTAACTTCAATTTTCTTTTGTTAAACAAACATTGAACATGCAGTTGCGTAACTCAACACTGCACCTTGCGTTGTTATCGCCAGTCTTACTTTATAGTCACAACCGTCACGTTTATACGAGCCACTGTGCAACGAGGGCCTTCATGCGTGTGTATCATATATAGACGGTGGTGGGTTTGAGTCCTACTTGGGGGACTGAATTATTTCTATTTATCCGCTATGGTAGCTAATAGCTAATTCACTCTACAATGTCTCTCATTCGGGCGGAAAAGGGAGTATTTAGACATTAGGGTATTTCCTTTTGCAAATATTATGACAGAGTAACATCCTGAAAACACATTCAATTTATTATTACACTGTTTATTTTCGCTTCACGCTGTATCCCGCAAAATATACGATGACAAGAAAGACACTCCGTTCAGAGTAGGCAGAGTAGACAGAGAGAATGGAAACTTAAACAATTAGTTCTAACATTCTACTGTCCGATATATATTAAAGAATATATTGCATATAGAAAATAAATTAAATGTACAACACGCACGAGTAAAGTAGAAGTAATGGCTATAATCGTTAAGAATAACAGTTTAGTACCTGTTCATAGTAGGTTTATAAATAAATATTCCATTTATGATGGGTAAAAAGTGGCGCAGGAGGTAAGTGTTACATAGGGATGTGCTTATTAGTTACAACTGTACAAGTGACCTGAACGCGGCTTCGCCCGCTTAAGGGCTTTTTAGTTTTTAGTTTAGTTCTTTGTTGCTCAACGTTATGAAAATTTAGGGAAAGATACCGTTCTTAGTTATTTCGATTGAGCAGGTGGCGAAGCCGCAAACAGTGTTGATATCCGCCACTCCACCCAATATCTCATAAAATCGGGGTTTGCGTGGGGAAAGGAGTGTCTTATCACTAGCTTCCCTCTGTCTATCCTGCAATAAGCGGGATACAACGTGAAGCTATATAATTACAAAATATTTTTAGCTCCCGCGTAAATGAATTACTATTTATATACTTTTTAAAGTATAAAAGGCAGCATACAGCATACTGTATTAACATCACTAGCCCACGCGTAACACAACTCCTCTCGCAAGTCGATACTCTTGTTGTCTATTTTTATACGATTATTTATGAGGCGAAGGCCTTTAATTGCTTATATTCTAAGTTTATTTTTAGTACCATTTTCTTTTAGTCTTGTTTTAGATTGCTTTTGATGACAAAAATGATAATTACAAAGTTATATTGGGGTCGCCGCGGACGGACGGAATGGAGGGGGTGATTTATTTAACATTTTTCATTTCTTCGCTTCTCAGGTATTAAGATAAAACACGGAGACTCCAAATAAAAAAAGAAAGTTCTAAAAGTAAGTCTAAATAAGCGGAACTTACTTTTCTTTGTCTTTTAGAACCGAAATGAAATTAATATTTTCCTGATTGGAAATCGAATTTACAGCCATATTTACAGTCAGGTTGTTCCACTGCGCCACGACGGTCTTGCCATAAATCACAGCACAGGTTATAGGTAAGTCCGAGTCCGGCTTGTTACCTAGTTAGCTATATAATTCCTAACCTCGATATGAAGATGATTGAGGATGGAAAGCTCGTTGGTCATTAAGTTTACCTCATTTCTAATGGAAATAAGGATAATGTGTACAAGTTGTGCTTAATTTGATTTTGTTTTAGCTTCACGCTGTATACCGCATACAGCGGGATAGGCGGGGTAACCTAGTGTTTCCCTAGTGTTTCTCTATTTCTCTCTCACTGCTTAATAACATTGCGCTTTAGGTGCCTAATTGTCGTGCTTAGTTTTTTTGCCCAGAGTGAGTTGAAGAAAATAATTCAAGTACCGAGTGTAAAGAAGTCACAACCTTCGTGTCAGACGAATATATACTATGCTAGCCCGATGGCCAGTGGCGCAGTGGCACAGCATCTAACCTACGCAATGGCTGTAAATTTGTTATTTTCATTTCCCCGTTTTGGTAAGAAGATAATGAAGCGTTGAGTTCTGCCAATCAACACGCTATGTCTCGATAATTGGGCGGTGTTGATTACGGAGTGTCTTAAAGATACTTTCTGATGATCCTGCTAAATGCGGGATACAGCGTGAAGCTGAAAAAAATGTAAAGCCTACAGCAGCTCGTGTGCACAAAAAGCTTTTTCTGCTATATTAATTTTCAAGGGGCGTCGTGGAATTTTACAAAGTATGAAAGTTCCAAGTAATGCTAGTGTGTAGGGCCGGGATGGCCTCGAGGCACATTTACCTACAATCGAGTTCCGGAAATTGACATGAGTCGAGTATACACTGTATTTACTAAATGTTTTGTCTTTCAGCCTTCTTGTATTTATTACCATGAGAAGGAATAGAACCCATGTCGCTTTACATATGCCTTTTGCGTTGCGAGGTTAGGAGCAGTAAGCAGTTCTTATGATTTTAGATCCAGGTTTAGAAAAATAAATAGGTAAATTAGGAAATTATTGATGTCGCGTCGTCGACCCTCGGTCATAATAATAAGCCAGTATTTTAAGCCATAAAGGTCGATTCAATATTTGATATTCAGACGGCATTTGTGACATTTACTTAGATAATTGGGTTTTGCGGAGAGTTTTCCTAATTTATTCAACTATGTTTGATATAAAGTTTAATTAATTTACTGTGGTATATTAACGACTCCCAATAAATATAAATATAATATCCGTAATTCGTATAGTCATAAAAAAGAAATAAAATATTTAATATTTTCATACATTTCCTTCGGCGTTGAGTTTCGTCACTCACCACGCAATGCCTCCAATATTCGGGTGAACGGCGAAAAGAGGGAGAAGGAGTGTCTTAGCACTAGGCCACATAACACATACACTAACTACATAATGGAGTAGTCAGAGGGAATCTGGGAACCTAGTGTTAGGACAGTCTTTTCCTATTAATGCACCGTTCCTATTATCTGAGGAATTTTATTCGAAGAGTTTTTTTTTCTTTTATGCATATAAGAGGGGTACCTAAAATTACGATTCTTTACTCAGATTATTTTATTCAAACAAAAGTTTTAAGCACTGTTTAAGGTTCGTCTAGTATCCACATTCCCACATAATTTGTCAAGAGTAGGTAAATATGCCTTTGCCGTCTTAGCGTTAATCCGCTCCGATGACACATATGGGGACAGGTTTTCATCCGGCGCGACAAATAAAAGTATAATGTTTTTTGCAATTTTGTTCGCATTACTGAAGAAGCGAGGGCTTGCCATTTTTTGTTTATTATTTTGTCTCAACATGGCTTACATTTTGTCAACGAGTAAAAATCTAGAGATATATTATTCTATTTTTTTTTGCTTCGTGCCGTTTTACATTGTACGAAGTATGGCAAGGTAGGCAGAGGGAACGTTATATACTCTGTTCCCCAAACACCACCAAATTGAAATAAAAACAATGAATAGACATTCCTCTGACATTCCTCTGAATGGTAACCAAATTCTCCAAAAAGCGCAAGTAACTTCTTTCATTTTTCAACGCCTAAGGCCATCGTAGCGCAGTGAGCCAGCGTCAATCTGTAAAAACGATGACTGTGGGTTTGTTCCCGTTCGATCGATCGTTCGTTTCGTTCGAAATTCGAAAAAATATTGTATTTATTTTTTTTATTTTTCCACTGTGATAGTTAAATCGCGGTGCGGAGTTCTGCAAAACGACACACAATGTCTTAAAACTTGAACGGAGCGTGTCCTAATACAATCATTACTCTATCTGTCCTGCTATATGGAGAATGGGTTGTGATCGCCATTTCAATATACAACCAATCCGTTCAGATTTAAATACATTAAAAAACTAACTAACTAACTAAAAAACAATGCTATTACCTACTTCGTATAATAAAAATAAACTCGCTAGTTAGTTGTGTAGTTCGACCCACCTGTGTGTCCTGGTCTTAGGTAATAGGTAATAGAACATTAGTTACGCCCTGCGGTGAAACGTGCGTATTGCCAAACAACCTCTAATGGGACTGCACGCAAAAAAAAGTAAAAGGAAAAATTAAATATAATACATGTAAAAGTTATGAAAAATACTTTAATATATGAATAAATTTATTAATTAAACCGCTTATTAGGAATATTGTCATAAAATTTAGAGCACAGATATTTTTAAAAATCTTGTTATCATTTAAATAAAGTATGTCTTAATTTACTATAACTCAAATAAAATAAGATTAATTATTTTACCTTTTAATAATTATTAACTAGTCAGTTTATTTTCTTTAACAAGCAAAACATCATAATTTTATGATAATCTTATATATTGATGTTTAGTTCCTGTCTAAATTAGATAGGTAAACTGTAGATAACAAAAAGATGATTTAATAAGTCTCTATAAAAAGGTACCTTATAAAAGTTAAAGAATGCGAATTCAGAATAAATAAAAGAAATACACTTCAAAGTCATTCAAGACTTCAAGTACATACGACGGTAGTTGACTTAAATCCTACTTGAAAGTATTTTAATATACCTAAGTATGATATCAATATCAGCGCCCTGATTAAACTGAGAAGGCTTCAATGGAATAATCCATTACTTAATCCCTCCGTAAAGTATTTGAAACGATTTATAATTATAATAAGCCTATGAATTGAAATGACGTTTAAATTATTATTGAAAATGCGTAAGGCTATAGTGGTGCAGAGTATAATATCTGTCAATATCTTGACTAAAAAGGCCAGCAATGCAGAAGATGATAAAACAAAGAATATATGTACTAAAAGATTTTATTATTCGTATCTACAATAAAAATAAAAAAACCTAAACGTCATTATCCATTGAAAAAAATATATAATATATAGAAAAAAACCAAAAATTTTTTGTCAACGTCACACTGAACTTCTGACCACATACACGTTTGTTAATACAAGACTGACGCGTGGTTAAACGATGCCTTTCAACGAACACGCTTCGGCATATGAGATTTTCTCTAATCAAAACTAATTTTACGTTACTGTTGTGAGGCCGTCGTGGCGCACGCGCGATGGTTTTGGGTTCGATTTCCACTCGGGGTAATGAAATATTTTATTTTGTTGATTCTTCGGTCTGGTAACGAGGCAAAACTAAATAATAATAATACTCGGAAATATGAATACTCTTTAATTCATCTATTCACAATTTTACTTAGAAAATTAATCGCCGCAATTAACTTTTTTTGCGTGGACTTTAACACGTCAAGGGGAAAATTGCGGTTTTTCTCGTTCTCGTGTTATTTTCGTGAAATCCTGTCTTAGGCCTACATTTGTTTACCGCTTTTAACTCTGACATTGATCTTGAAATGCCGTTTTCATTCATAAATTATAATATATAAATGAAAACAGCACCTCAAGGTCGCTTTCAAGATTGATCTCAGAGGTGAGAGCGGTTTATAAATACGGGCCTCAGCTACCTACACTCCGTTGTTGTTGCTGTCTATCGAGAACTAAAGAGCCATAATATATATAATAACCATATACATTAAGGGATCAAATGGATCGTAGAAGTAAATTAATATAGACTTTAATACTGTCTATCATTGAGCATTATAAAAGCGCAAGCACCTATTTAGATGTCACGTTACGTACGATGTACAGTTGACATAAAAATTACACCATTGAAAAATATCTCTCACAACTTACTTCTAAAGAATAATGTATTCTAGTACAAAACTATGATTTATTTTTTACGTATTATTTTATACTTTGGAATATTTAAATAATATATGATTTGGTTTTGCCAACTGTGTTTTAGTGTATGTTTTTGTGACAGATTAACCTGACAACTGTGGTGGAGATGGATCCCCGCTCATTAATACATACGTTCGAAAAACCACCCTCCTTCTGACATATCGGTTAATAAGTTTCATGCAAATGTTCCTTCTTCAAACCCCGCGGGAATCGTTTTAGAATATGCATCAAGTTAAGTAGTAACAAAAATAAACAAGTCTCCTTGCCGCACTCCAAAGTGTATATTCATGCAAATTTCATTTTGTGCAACGCTCGGGGATCCCGGGGGGAGCATTTTAGTGTACTGCATGCACTGACCTATTTACATTTTCCTTTCTATACTTAAATTTATTTTAAACGTTAAAATAATTTTCTTATGTTACTTGTATTTTCGTGAACCGACTCCAAAAGATAGAGGTAATGGATTTGATATATATGTATGTACGGTTATATTATATATCACGTCGCATTTAAAAAAATAGTAGCTCTATATATAAATTACTAGCGGCCCGCTCGC
>FASU01004946.1:2870-20643 GCA_001486225.1 Heliconius pardalinus sergestus | reverse complement strand
TATATATATATATATAACAGTATAGAAAATGAAACAACAAGGTGGCAAAAAAAACAAATATTAAGTTTAAGTGCTTTATTTATTTTTTTGTCACAAAACTACATAACTGCGACTCTACTAGTCAAGTTTCGTTAGACCAAAATGCTCCATTTCATGTCGACATAAATAAAAAAAATCTATTAGAATATAAAAATTATTATTTATATTAATTTTAAATTTCATAGCTCGGTACAACAAAAATACATTAATTACTAAATCATATACAAATAATCTCCCTTACTGGGCAATAATATGTAAAGATGATGGAACTTGAGATAAATTAAACTGAAATAAAAAATAATATTTCATTGTATAAAATATAAGAAAAAATCAATACAGAAATGATTTCCAAAAAAAAATGTATACAAAACAGAGTTCATTATAAATGTAAACATGTATATAACAGTCAAATCTCCAGAAAAAAAATAAGAAAACGTGTAAAAATTACAACTTAAATCTCAAGTATTTTCACCATTACATAAGTCGAAACTAATGAAAAAAAATGATAGCAAATAATTCATTACAATGGAAACACTTGACGTTTATCACAACGTAATCGGACGATCATCCCCAGTAGATTCACTGTACAAGATAAAGCGAGTTTCAAGAAAGCAACAGGTCGTAGAAAATTCTAGAAAGATATTTTAGAAAACGTAAAAAAATAATACTCTTGGAAACAATCTCAGGGCTCATGCGCCTATTGGATTAAAAAGAGGTGCGTGTTCAAATTTCTGTACGTTTTCTATGGTATTTGTATATTTTTAGAGTGTAACAACACTTTAAAAATGGTAAAAAAACTTTAGAAAGTTCGACCACAGAACGATAGCGTATAGAAATGGCGCACTGCGAAAACCTAGTGCTTTTTTGAAAATAACATAATAATATTAACACTTAATATATCCATTAACACAGAACATGGCTTCTCTGTAGAAATATAATACAATAAAAATGAAAAAAAAAGAAAAACTATTTTTGGACGATTTTGTATTACACTTTATAGATTTCATATAAAATAATATTGATAATAAAACATCTTATTAAAAGTGGTAAATTCTTAATGATAGTAAAATAATATCTACAATATTAGTTTTTAAAATTATTTAATATTTTATTTGGATATAATGAGTGAACCTTTAAAGGGACAGAACACTAAATCAATTTATTAAATGATTTATTTAATGTCCTACTAGATAATACTATTTATATAATAAAGTAAAATATAAATTTAACTCAAAAAAAAAAGATAAACTTTTTTATAGGAAAATTATTTATTTCCTTTACTTGCTTTAGACATTTAGTATGACTGGTATAGGGTAAAAGTTTCAAATAATCGATTTTTTAAATACTTTTCCAAAACGTAATTTTTTTACGTTTTTTAAATATTTTTTAAATTAATTTTTATTTCTAAGAGAAGCATGTTATGCATAAATGGAATGTGCACGTCTATAATATATTACAATTACATGATAAAAATTAATACGATTTAATTAGCACACTAAAATTAGAATTAATAATGTAACGTACGATACGATCAATCATTGACAAGATTTGTGATTTTATTCTCTATGCTAGTATTGTAGCAACTAGTGATGGGCCGGCCATCGAGTTGACAGATTGTTTTTTTTTTTAAATAAAATCAAAATTCTTGTTTCCACAACATACTATTCAAGCATACATACATTGTCTGTCAACCTTGTCTTTGTAATTGTGTAGTCAAATAAATGTTGTAGGCAAGAACGTCATTTTGGTCCAATTTATATATTTTTTAAATACAAGCACCAATTAAGTTAAACATTGATTTATATAATTTTTAACATTTTCAGGGCCATATATTATTAGAAAAGTTAAATAAAATTTTAAATATTTACGACAACGGCCCTAGTCTCTAAAAATTGAACATTTTAAAGCGAATTGAAGCACCTATATTTAACACTGAAGATTTACAAAAACTATTAAGCCGGCTGCACACGTATCTCGATTATTAATTGTGAATCAAATTCAATACTCGATTTTGAATTAGACAACATTATAAGCTGCGTGCTCACGTGTGCAGCCATACCTTAACAACAGAAGCATAGACAATTTCAATGACATATCAAAAGCTAAGTTATATAACCATACTATAAGTGACAGATACATCACATGTCAAATTTAAAATCGCTATCCTTGTCTAGTGTCAAAAACGGAAAAAAATCGTTATTAGATGACATATTTTTAATTATCTGTAAGGGACCTGTCATTTCTAGTTTAAATCATCGCTAAATTCTAATGGCATGTAAAGTACAAAAAAATATCATTTTAACATATCTTTAGTTAGCTATACGAGTATATGTCATTCATATTTCAACTTGGCCACATATAGCTGATGAAAAATCCTCTCGAAACATTTTTTTTTAATCCATCAATGTCAAAAAATTGTACATTTACATGCAATTAGACGTAATTTAGACAATTTCCATAGTTAAACACTACACAGATACAAAGATGGCGACTGTGGCGCGGTCACTGTATCCAGCCCACTACGTAGCTACGACTGCGTGTGAACTGGCTGAGACGCCGGATACGCCCACCTTGTAGGAAAATAAAGGTTTTTTTAATAGAAAATATGGCAACAATTTTTAGACGTATGTGAATTAAACGCTTTTTAAAGTAATTTTAAAAATACACCTATTTAATTATACAATTAATTTTAAGCTCTGTTTTGTTCAGTACAAAATATCAGTATACTCTTCTTCTATATAATTGTTCTTCATTAGTATCCACATTTGGAGGATAACTGAATAACTAAAAATTAATAATCTGTTGTCATAATAAATGTGTAAGTATTGTTTAAAAATTAATAATCTGTTGTCATAATAAATGTGAGTACAAATTTCAATCACAGATATGTTTTCTGTTTAAAATATAAACATAATGCTGTACTTAATTTCATAGCTTAAGTATAATAGTAATGTATAAGATCCATTTTAATATATAATTTTATGTGCAAAAAGTCATTTTCTGTTATAGTATATTTGTTTCCGATATATTATTTTGTTACAGTATAGCTTGACCTTTGTCTAGTGTAGTTGTAGTGTCAATTAGTTTTATTTATTTAGTAGAGAACGTCATTTCTAAAGGTTGCATATTGGATAACAAAAACAAATAACATTATATACATTTTTGTATCATAAGGAGAAAAATAGTACATTGGACAGTGTTATGGAAACTAATTTTACAAATAGTATACTCGACTTTTTTACACTTCTGCAATATAAAATCCAGAATTAAATCGGTGTGGTAGGTATAAATTTTATTTTTAACAATGATATTTTAAAACAATAGAAAAAAAATATAATTAAGGGATATCTCTTTCGTGTTTAAACTTTCAACTAACTTTATTTAACTTAATTATTTTTTTTTATCATACAGAACTAAATGTTTACATAACACTGGATTATCAAAAGATTTGAAATTAAAAACAATAATCAACATATTTTATTAATTATTCATAAAACTCACCACAAATGAAGTTTTAGTTCTCTAAGCGCCGCTCTGGCTCCGGCGTTGCTGGCGTACTGTAATACACACACGCATATGTCGTCAAGTTTTATATACATACATACACACTAATATAGCGTTATTCATTTTAAATGTAGTATAAAGTAACAAAAACAAAATATTTTTTCTTATATTTTTTATAAAATGAATACTGCTATAAAAATAAAGAAGAAAAAATTAACAATACAACATTCGTTTAATCGGAAAATCAAACTGATACGAAAAAGTATTTAATGCTATACTTTATGACATGCTATGTTATCTGTTGCATTCAATTAATTCACACACACATGCGTGACGTTAGTCATAAGTCGCTCACATTTTTATTAAAAAAATATATAAAATAAAAACGGATAGTACGTCTATCCATCGCACGACCCCACTTGTTCTATGGTAGTTGATTAGAAAGCTTCACAGCTGTAATCCGTTTGGGTAAAGTTTAACTTATATTAAACGGCTTTAACAGCATTCGCGCCAAAACACAACTTATTGGACTTTTACCGATTTAATTTGGCGCCGATTCTACATATTATTCCTTTCTACGCTCCCCTCTCGGCTAAAAATTAAATTTATTATTAAAGAAAACAGTCGTTCTGTCTTGTATTACATTCAACGAGAATCAAGAGGAAAGTGGGCGGTAAAATAGATTTCTTAAAATTTGGAAAAGTGTATAGAAGTAGTTAAAAGAATATACTCAAGTGTTTTAGAAATTTAGGGGATGCAGTTTTATCAATTTAAAGCGAATAGAAATCGATTTATATTCGAATAGGTGCATATATTCATAAAACTGCATCGAATTTGTAAGTGAATGACACTCAATAACTGTAAAATAAGCTTTAATCAAAGCGAAGTAGGTTATACGCTGCCGTGCCAACTCGGAAGTACCCATTAAGGGTCTCTGACCTTTATACTCTATTGGCTACGCGCCCCTTTTTGCAGGTTGTTAAAGAATCTGAACTGAAGTCGCAGCGTTAGGTCTTTCCGTACTGTAAATCAACAAAACACTGTGACTATGGAACACTTAGTGATGCGCGTCGATCTGTCATCGACAAATCGGTCGAGCGTGAAATCGATTAATCGGTCACAATCACTACAATAACACGGTCGATTAGTCAACAACACAACGTGAATCGATTAATCGTTTTCGCATGTACACGGGGTGAGCACGCTGTGTCCGTTGTGGTGAGTGTCTACTCACGAGTGAGGTTCGGGGTTAATGTCTGGGGGCTCCGCCATGATGAAACCGTCCGCTATCGATTGTGTATCGATAATCGGTTTGTCGGTAATTCTTCTATCGTCCGTGGGCGTCGCGGTCTCCGCGCTGGGCGGCGTGAGGAGGAGGCTAGGGTCCACGCCGACGGCGGGCGGGCGGCCACGCGGCAACCGCAAGCTTAGGGACACGCTAGCCCGCTTTTGCAAACGGCAATCTGACAATATCGATATTATGAATCGATATCATTTAATCATCCATCTTGATGTTTTGTGTCGCCAAATGAGTTGAGCCAATGTATCAACGGAGAGCTAGTCTAGTAGATTTTCCGTTGTTTCTTTTTGGACGATTTTGCATGAATGCTAGAATATTGTTAATATGCGAGGGTGACATTCCCTAGTTAAAATTATCTGAGTGAGTTGTTTGTGATAGAAGTGAACTCTCTAGTGTTAAGTCGACATCTAGAGTACTGTTCTTTCCCGTGTGTGAATATCCGATCCGATCCATTTCACTTTTTCATGTTACTAAAGGGTTTGGAGTCAATAAGGTGACATGCTCTTCTTATTATGGTTGTGTACAGGACCCTATCACTAAGACTTCACTGATCGTCCGTCCGTCTGTTAGTCCTTCTGTCACTAGGCTGAATCGTGATAGTTAGACAGTTAACATTTTCATAGATGATGTATTTATAGTTGCCACTATAACAATTAAAGCTTAAGGGCATAGGTATATAGTGTAGTCGTAGTTTTCTGCGAGTTAGTTATAAGTTTAATGTAATATGAATATTAATGAGTGTTAAGTCAGAACCTGGACTAGTCTTGTCTCCTCTAAAATAAGTCAATGTATCAACGGGTAGTTAGTCCATAAGATTTCTTTTCCTTTATGTTTCTTTTTTGGGCGATTTTGTATGAATGCTTCATTGGTGTTAATAAGCGAGGGTGATTGACATTCTCTAAATATAAGATATTGATGTAATATGATTTCTGGTGACGGTAGTGCAGGTGGTTGGAGTAAGTACTCTTCTTTACCGCGGTAACCTAAGAATATCGATGTTATTTAATAATCTATGTCAATGTTTCATGTTGCCGTTGTTTCTATTTTAGGTGATTTCGTATGAAATTTCGATTAGTGTTAATATGGGTGTGTGAAATTCGCTAACTATTATCTAAAGGTAAGTTATATTTAAAGTAATGTGTTTACTGGTGATTGTGAAGTCAGCTGAAGTGGTCTTCTTTCCCTCAATGTATTGATAATGTGCTGTTGATGGTATATCGATATTAATTATGTATCGATTTTTTATGGTATGGCTAATTAAAATGGTTGTCGAATGATTTGTATAATTTACTTAAAATAAAAATAAAATGTTATATAAATAAAACATAGCCCTCCGGCGCCATTGTTGCTAATAAAAAAATTGTATAAATATTTTTGCATTAATCTTCTTTTTTTTTTATATAATGCTATTGTATAGCTACTATACATAGAAACAAATTTTCTTGAAATCCTTGTATGTCATTTGTAATATACTTCATATAAGAGAACCATATCTACTAAATGTTGCATAAAATAATACCGTAAAAACTTTTACAAAATAGTAATATTGAAAAAAAGAAACAAAAGTAATAAAATATTTTGAAATAAAAAACTGCTTTTTTTTAAATTTCAATAACCAATACTATACCTAAAATCGGTATCTCCATAAGACATCAATACTCAATTCTACAAAAAAACCGATTAAAATCTGATACCGATCCTTGAAACCGACATCGTGGCGCAGCAGCAAAGCGGTTGCGGGTTCGATCTCCACTTGAAGAGTTATTGTTAACAAGACAAAGCGCAGCTTTGAGTTCTGATACTGACCACCAATGAACCAATATCTAGAAAAAATTGTGGTGCGTGGGGAAGAGAGTGAAACACTAGGCTCCCTCTCTCCACCTTGCAATATGCGAGATACAGCCGGTGAAACAAAAAAATCGATCAATATCATAAGGAATAAAAAAATCGATACTCACTTCTATCGATATTGCGTTGTAGATGCGACGCTACGCGGTGGCGGGCATCGCTGTACTCGAGATGGAGGCCGAGTCTCAGTAACGTGGGGTTCTGCTCCACTAATCGAGTGATCTCCATTTCGATTTTATTGCCGAGGACTTGTGAACGCTGGTAGGAGAATGACAATATTAAAGCAATATTTAACCAATAGTTGTACTTTTGCATATAAATGGTCCATTTTAACCCGTTGTGTGGTTGCGTGATGCATACATTGGGACCAACATTGACTAGAAACAGGACTTCTAGGCATTATTTAACTTTTAATTCCTAACTGTCTATATTATTCAACCTAAGCATTCAACCCAGAGTTGACTTGTTTAGGTCATTAAGATCCATGTTCATACACACAAGAAAATACATTAACCTGAGTTATTGAGACGTACAATGATTAGAAATTAGACTTAACTCCAACAATTCTTACCAATTATGGGTCATTTAGACCCATATTCAAAACTTCCTAGAAAACTTAACAAACCAACCTGATTCGAAGCTCTAAACTCCTCCACAGTATTAGTGACCAGTAGTGCATTCACGAGCTGCACTATGCCGGCGGGGCTTATAAAGTTGGTCTCCACGTTGACCACACGTAGCGCAGAATTCGCTTGTAAGGCGTCGGCCAGCAACTGCGCGGTGCGGTCGTTAAGACCCACGTTGACTAGAGAGAGGACTTCTAGATGGGTGTTCGTTTTTAACGATTCGAATAGCTTCTCGAATTTCTCATCGCTTATGTTCTGTAAAAAATAATATTTAAACACTAAATATTTGTTTGTTATGTGAACTTCCGTTTCCCATTTTCCTACGAACCGCCAAGACATTTCGTGTTAAGTGGCGGAACATAACTTAAATAAATAATTACCTTAATATTATTCCAATTGAGATCAATGAATGACTGGTCGTTCTCTTTAACCCTGTCGATGGCCTTGTCAGGGTCAGCGTCGTTAGGTGGATCCATGGGGTATACCTGGAAAACATGGTAGTGTGTCAAAACAAAACATATGTATACAATTTTGGCATATTTTAAATCTATTTTATTGTTTTAAGTTTATATTACCTTTGGTTTAGTAGCTTTAGTGATGCCGTCCCAACCGAGTCCAACGGGTTGCCCTTTGTTCAATAGAGACGCGTGGTACTGATCTTGATTCATCATTGAATGGAAACCCAGAATAGCTGAAATAGTTGAAATAGAAAAATATATAGATATTGTGAGACCGTCACAGCAAATCGAGCCCAAAATCGTTGTGTTTACAGTCTGACGCAAACACAACGATCTTGGGCTCGATTCTCACTCGGGGGGAAAGAATTATTTCCGTTTTAGTAAAAGTACAGTATTGAAGATCCGCCACTCAACACGCAGTGCCTGTAAAATTCTGCGGAATGGAGTGTCTTAACACCAGGTTCCAACTGTTTAAATTTGTATATACGGCGGGATACAGTGTAATGCTAATATTATATATTAAATTCATATATGATAAAAAAAATACAGCACAACTCCTCCCTGAATCCTGGTTTCTATATTCTTTCATGGAACTACGTAAACTGGCTACTTTCTATACGATACTTTCAAAAGATACTATATTCTCCACTAAGTTTATATTTTTAAGTTTTTGTTAATTTGACTTTATGGTTATAAAAATATTTTTACCATAAATATGCTTTTAAGCACCCCTTATTTTATTAATTGAAACCCATCCATTTCAGTCAATCGTTATATTAATAAATCCTAACTTTTCAAGATATATTCATAATAACCATATTAAAATAACCCATTTTCTACAAATTATATCATTGTAACGCAGAAACTTGTACTAAACATCGAAAAAGATTGTTTTAATGCCGAGACAAAAATCATCAATTAGAAGAAACTGGGACGCACGCCAAATAGTCGCAAATTCCAACTGAATGTTATTACAAAGGACTTTTATACTATGCTATAACTAGTATAACGATAATGATATGCATATTATTTGTGTTTTTAAGCTATAAAAGATTTTTCTAGTAGCCATCGAAATGTAGTGAGCAGCATCTGACTGTAAACGGGACGGTTGTGGGTTCTATTCCTATTTGGGGAACAATTATTTTCATTTCATCACTCTGTTAAGAAAACAAAGCGCAGTATTTAGTTTTACCGCTCATCACACATTGTCTCTAAAATTGAACAGAGTGAGAAACAGTGTTTTCACACTAGGTTCCCTCGGTCTACCCATCTATGCAAGATACAGAGTCTTGTCTGGTATAATTTCTGATCTGGTTATCTGATATAATTTGTGCTATAACCTAGCAATAAGCTATTTTATTATATGTTAAATAAAATATCTGTCTTACCAGCGAGATCTATAATCTCCTCCTGACTGGCACTGGTTAGAGCCTGTTCGTATTCATCGCCTAAATCAATAGTTATTTGTTCGTCAGCGTCACGCACCTTCTCTGGCACCGGGGGTGGGATCCACTGTAATATGAAAATAACATTGTTTTAAATGTAATTAAACATATTGTTATAAGAAACCAGACAAGCGTGATTCGGTCTCACCCGCTGATGGTTCCTTACAGCTTAGCTTTAGCCAGTCCTTTCATCTGATATCTCACTTGAAGCCACTAGGCTTAAATACCAAATTTTGTCCCCTTTTAAGACTTTATTTTATTATTTTTTAGGATTTAACCAAAATGAATAGTTTTCGGATTGTTTCCTAAACTACTACTACCTGTAGATGCTAGCTGCCACGTTTCATAATTCAAGATTAATGGGACGTTATATTATACATTTTGATTCCCTTTATAGTGTCGAAATACACGTGTTTACGACATAAACGGCTACATCTAGTCTAATGTAGAAATACAATTATTCAACTGTCTTTATTATTCATATGGTTTAAATTTCAACTCGATATCTCCAAGCATTCCTAAGATAAAGGCTCTTTACAGACAGACAGACGGGCAGATGGACAACAAAGAGATCACATAAGGGTTCCTTTTTTATTAAAACTTGTGCCTCTACGCCACGACGGTCTAATATAGTTTACAGAATTGATATTATTCAATTCTGGAATTAAATTGGCCAGTTTAAGTATCTTTTTGTATCATATGTATTATCAATAACACGATATTTAAAGGAATTAAAGATTAACCTTTATAATCAATCAATCGATATCAGTATGTCACACATGATTAAGAAGTTATAACATATTAATACAAGTAATTGTATATGATACTTTACTGGTAATTAAACATAAGCAAACACGTTTCATAAGCCATACGGTGTAACATAAGGCTTTAGACTTTATGGTCAATTAGATTGAATTTTGATACATCTGTTATATAAAAAATAAGCTCTCCATTTAAATATCTAAAATTAGTCAATTACTATTTTTTAAGAAACCAATGAGTGATATTAATATAATTTTAATGATCTAGGGATTGAATAAAATGAATTTAGCTAACTAAGCTACCACATTTAGAGTCTATATATTAATATGTTAAGAAAATCTTTTTCCCCTTTTTTACAAAAATAATAGAAGTATTTTTTTAAAATAAAGCATAAATAATACATTAAATTACTAAAATAAATACAACACTACCTTATGGTTGACAATATAAACTTTTGTATAAAGTAAAATACACGTTGCTATGGCAACGCGTCTCGTAGACGTCAATTCATTCTCTAGTACATACTAATTAGATTACACTTCAAGAAATGACAGTAAGGACGTACAAACATACAAATCTACGTATATATACCTTTTTACCACGTATAACGCCAGGAACATATGGTTTGACCTCAGGCCGATCTGGCGTCTCCAACGCTTGTTTGTTAATGTGCTCTATTAATTTCTTGCGATTGAGCGGACCCGTGGGGTCCTTCTCACACGCGTAGTTGTTACGTTGGGATGGTGGAAGGAAATTGTCCTGGAAAGATCATTTAAATCATTTTTAGTTCAATTTAAAATTCAATTAGTTTACATTACTATAATAAAATACTGTTATTAATATACATATTATTGGAAATATTTGAGGCCATAGCAGCACAGGGGCACAAGAGTGCAACTGTAAACGTGGTTATGGGTTCGATTTCCAGTCAGAGGAATGAAATATATAATATTTTTATTTCCCTGCTCCAGTAACAAGACAAAGCGCAGCATTGAGTTCCACCACTCAGTATGTTTGGAAAGGTAAATAAAGAAGTTCTTTCTGTATAGGTTCTTTAGACTTCAATTTAACTGCAAATTAACATAAATTCACATATGAGTCATTTTATTATGCATTTAAAAAATATAAGATTACAATGTAGATTTTAAAAAGTAATATAAAGGTTGCATTTTTTTTGTAATGTACCAAAAACATCATCAAAAATTTACTACAGAATTAGTAAAAGCTTTTCAATAATTAATCACTATATCTAGGTAGTAGCTGGATAAAATTTTGAAAAATGAAAGTAAAATAATTTTTGTACTTTAATATTTACAAATATATTATTTAAAACAACACTCAACCTTGCAGCATTGTTATTTCCTTGTGTAATATAAGTATTATTATAATAATTATGCTATCGCAAACAAGGATGTGGCATATTAAATAATGATCTTTATATAAGCATACTATAACTGTTGGTATAAATGATGTAGGATGACTAAACGGGGGGAATCATGTAGAATAAATATGAAAAATGAATTAAAAATAAAAAAATATTATTTAATAATATTGAATAAACGTTTTTTAAACAAGCAGTCAAGGTTTTTTTAAAAATTGCAATCAGTATTACAAATAAGAAAAAAATAATTACAGTTAAACTAGCATTTCTGAACAATAAGTTCTTATCTTGAAGATGTTTAATTCAAAATGAGTACACTCAAATTGAAACAACAATTATCATTGATAAGCATTTTGTTAAGTGATAAAAGTGCTCATAAATAATTACTTTTCTTACACTTAGTGATTGAAATAATAAATAGTTATTTTGTAGCTGTATGCTTTATCTATCTATGCATAAAGATTCTTTAAGCTTCTCTGCCCCTGAACAGGGTATACAACAAGAACATAGTATTAAACCTTCTACCCAAATTCAAGACACTTAGTGTTGAGTGACAAAACTCAACTCTACTAGAATAAGGAAATAAAAATATTTCAGCCTCCCAAATAGGGATTAGGGGAATGAAATATTTTGAGTCACTATCTGAAATGTTTTATGTATGTATGATATTAAGACAATTTAATGAGGTATTTGAAACAACAATAACAACCGGAATTTAATATACATATTACATGTTATAAAAAAGAAAATTGGATAACTTAGCAATTCATAAAAATAATTAAAAGATTTGATTATAAAAATCTTGGATTTTGATATTTTTAAACTGCGACTGAGAGTGTGTTAGTTGCCTTTTCAATCCCTGGTATGAGAATAAATAATTTTAATTTCCCCACTCTGGTAAAAAAGATTTAGAGCTGTGTATAGAGACCATATCCTAAACCCCATAGTCTAAACAATAAGTTACCTCTGTCTCGTAATGTGGTTAAGTTAGAATATAATCAAAAACAAGATACCCTTTATGCCTTAAAAATAAGTACAATTTATAAAATTTTATCATACAAAATTCAATAATCAAGTGCATACAATATTTTCAAGGTTCAATGTTTTTTACTTTTACCTATTCTTGAACGTGGTCATTTATTTAACAATACTATTAGTAGTCATTATAATGATGTTTGGCCTTCATGAGTATTCTATAGTTCAAAGATGAGTCAAATTGTTTTAAAAGTATTCGGAAAATTTCTATCTTTTTGTTATGTTACTAATCATGAAGTCTAGATCCATGTAATAAACTAAATAAAACATGTATAAACCGTTTTTCCTATAATTTACATTATTAACATAAGCATGTGTAAAAATTAATTATATTATTTATGAAAGTGGTGGTTATAATTTAACTTACATCTGGATCCACCTCCTTAGCGAGCATAGTAAGCTCTTCCTGCGACAACTTGGCTAGCAGTTCGTCAACGTCGACTTCATCGTAAGCGGACAGCTCGCGTCCATACAGCTTGGCCGGCGTCGTCATGGTCGTCGTCTTCGTCGTGGACGACTTCTGCAAAACAATACACAACACTTAACACTTCAATCCTTTACGTAAGTAATTTATAGCAAAGGGCATTCAGATAAAACATCGAATTTGACAGGTTTCTGTACACCACACCCACTGTTGTTAATTGATCGATAAATTTTTAACGACATAATAATTACAGTTACGTTGACGTTGACGGCTAATGTGTAATTTTATTCTATGATTTGTAAACAAAGTTAGTAATATCTTACTTTTAAATAATAGATCGAATTTTATATAAATATATTTCTAGTCAAGTATCCACGGCAAACGACAAATACGGACTGGAACTGGAAAATAAAGTCGAATAAAGGAAAGAGAACAGCATAAATTATTGACGTGTGCGACAGAGACAGAGAATGGCTAGGGAAGGGTACACATTGTATATATGCATTGGAAAGACGAAACTTCGAATCGATACCGGTTTCTTATCATGTTTTTTACTAATAAAAAAACATAGATGAAATCACTGTAAAATTGTATTCACAAAAAATAAACATTGATAAATTATGTAATTTTTTTTATATTACATTTAACATTATTTATTTTCTAAGTATTTTATGTCTAAGTATTTTATGTTTTATGTAATATTACTATAATAAACATTTTGAAATGCATTATTAGACCTAATATTCACAGCTATTCTTTTACAAGTCATTCTTTTACATAAGTTCATTATTCATAGCTACGTTCGGATGCATACAATTTTTATCTTGATAGACGGAAGAACTCATTCAAACTAATCACTATTATTGCACGAGGTCGTGACATTTTATGTATCATAATGTTCTTTACAATAGGAGGATTGCGCAATAGTCTATTTCATGCCTCGCCTTCTTAATGGCTTGCTGTTATTGAACTTAACAAGATGATTTTTAGTTAAGAATTACGTTTGCCGTTCACTGTAGTAAAGAATGACGTCATGAGCCTTATTATACTGTACAATGTCGTATAGTAGAATATAAGTATGTATGTGCATTTTGTATTAGTGTGCCAAATTATTAAGCAAAGTGCTTATTGGTTTACAGTTTTCAGATTCAGCATACAAAATATATATCTTTTTACTTATACATATATTTTTTTAAACAAATAAAAAAAATAGAAACCGCCTTCAAAACTATTTTATTTTGTCAAATTGTAAAACATTATATTTTTATTAGGTCCTTAAAAGTAAGGAAAATCGAAAAATAATAATTGAAATGATTGATCCTTATAAACCTTTTACTAATTAAGCAGTAACGGTAACGCAACCATTATTTTTGGAGTCAGTTCTAACACCGGTATTGTTAATAATCTATTTAATTAAAGTTTTGTTCGGTGTATTTAGTATTTATTTCGTAATGTTATTTTTCTTGGCTGATACTGACTTTAAAAATAACAGATTTTAAATAATAATCAGGACTGAACCAATCGAGAAAACAGAACTTCCTTTTTTTTTCGAAGAAATTGGTAAATAAAAACATACTGATCGCGCTACGAATTTTCGGGTTTATTTCTGCTTTTCTTTAACGCTCTGAATTATATCCCTTATAATATGAAATCGTGTCAGATATATATGAAATAAGAGGAGGATGTAGACCTCGCTCCTCTGTTGAATAAATAAAGTCATGTCAAAACAAATGATACAAGTACAACGATGATTTTCAACAACTGAGCTGCCTATAATATGAAAATAATACAATATAGAAATATAGTACCTATATATTTTTTACTATAAGTACTTATACTATTAAAAAGCTTGAAAAACCTAATAAGAGGCTTATTAACATTTTGAATAGCGAGGTAATTGCATCAGAAATCCAAAACAGCATCATTGTTAGTTATTTTAATTTTCTCACATTAGCATAACTTGATATAAAAGATACGAGAGTATTTAACACTATTTAGCGAGATTGTTGAGAGTGAAAGTTGCGATTATGATACCATCACCTCCGTGTTTATTTTTTATACTTAATGTTATTATTTTCGTGACTCTGTATGAAATATAAATTTAAAATTGAAATAACATGTCATAATATATATTTACATGCATGATACTTGTCTTGATAATATCCTATTAATGAGGCAGTCATTAATAATAGCTAAACAAAGTTATGCATACATAAAATAAAGGTATTTAAAAAAAAATTCGAACGCTTATTAATTAATTTTGTAACAAATTGTCGATCTTTCAAATTAATTTTATTTAATATGTTATGAAAAACAATGAGCTTTTATATAAGCAAGTATTTTTGCTTGCCTAAAATATAATAAGGTACACAGAAACCTTTTGTTGAGTGTTTTATTGCATTAAAATAGTTTTAAATGCAACAAAAGTACTGCATAATGATTGATTCGTTAAACGATTGTTCCTGTTGACCACGCAACGCTAGCTTGATCGCTGGCGGGCCGCCAGTCTGCTATAATTGGTGGTCGCCACACCAGAGACAAACGGTATTATTAGCTGCACTCTCGGCCACTGGCCTTCCGAATGATATAAATGTAATTCCGGAACAAAAAATATTTTTATTGTTACGAATCGCACTTGACCTATTAAATAGGGATGTGCTAGAATGCAATTCACTATTTCGGGTTACAACTTAAGCGAGTTTTTTATTCGATAAAATATTTTTAATCTGTGACAAATTGTAATTTACAATAAAATGTCAAGCAATACAATTAGCGTAATATTTAAAAGTGAAAAATTGACCTCCGGTAAATCCTTCATATTTATTATTATAATAAAATATTTAATTTAAATATGTCACTACCTTACGGACCGCCCGTACCTGTATCTCCGTTAATAAGAGGAATGAGATATGCAATGCTTCTTGCAGGAATTGTATACGGTCGTTTAAAACAAAAAGTGTATGAATCGAAGGAAGCTACATGGCGGGAGGAGGAAGCTGAGAGAAAGATAATAAGAGATCGGGAAATGGCAAAATTAAAAGCTAAGATCGATGCGGAAGAAAAGGAAAACGTACGTCTTCTGGAAACAGGCGAATTATTTAAATAAATTCATTATTTAAACATTAAATTAGGAAGCGTCGTCGTCGATGTCAAATTAAATAAATTATAATAAGTTCTCGATACTAACGGACTTCTTTTAATTTTGTACGGCCTATATAGATTAAGATTTATCTATACAATTTTCTGTGACACTTTAAAGAACTATATTAAAAAATCGCTATAGTAGGATTTTGGGTAGAGTAATACATACCTATATACCTACTACAAAGTGCGCACATGTAAAAATTTGACAACTATTTGTTGGTTTTAATTTATTATGCTTTTCTTATCTTTGTTCTGTTTGTTCTGTCACAATATTTTCAATGAGGTAATAATATCGGAAGAGTTTATAATATTAATAAAATAGATTCAAATTATTATTTATTTTCCGGATCTAGAATAAAATAAAATGTTATTTTAAATAATTGAAAAAATAATTTTGCTGACTAAATACAATACTTTCGATAAAATTACTCACAGACATTCAGATCACGTAATAATTTATCTTCATGTTCAGACTTTAGATGCATGTTCACTTTCGAAGCGAAACTCGAAAGTTACAAAAAGGTTTTCACCATACTATAGTGTTATACATCGCAATTATGGCTATTGACTATTGTACGTTGTTTTACACTTTGGAAATATCACATGGTTATCTCAAAACTTTCTATTATAGAGGTATGAAAAAGCATAATTGATTGACACCGCTGCTTCTCACCTAATGCTTAAATAATGGTGTTAAAGTTTAAACTTCGTATTATGTTTTTTATACCGGTTCAAAATTTGTAAATTTTAAATGATTCATTAGTAATAATCTACATTTTTGTTATTTACATTTTATAAGTAAAGGTAGAGGAGGAAAATAAGGATGTCTCGGGTCGCCACTTACAAGCTATAAAGTTGACTTGGTTCGCGGAACCCAGTGGGTTTGTGTAACAAGACTGAGAAAATAATATGAAACTTTTATGAAGAAAAATCAATCATCGTCAGCAGTTAACGTGACGGTTTTAGGTTCGATTCCCATTTGAGGGAATAAATTATTTCCCTAATTTTCAAAATATTGGGTATTGAAAGACAGAACTCAAAGTCGCGCTTTTCCGGAGCGAAGAAATAAAAATAATTGATCTTCGGCTGCACTACATCAGCCTCATCTATTTAAGCATGCATATGAGCAACGAAATATATGAAAAATTTATAAGTTATAATTCAATGTTTTTTAAATGTTAACATGTAACTTTCGATTAATTTGAGTGGGTATAACAATAGAAACAGCCTTGAAGGGAATCGAGATAGAGTTGTATAGAAACAATGGTATCGTTGTTTTGCCATTTAATTTTATGTTTTGTACTTGGCCTGGTTTGCAGATATCTATTTATAGTTTTTATATTGTAGGTAAATATTTTCTATTATCTATTATTTGGTGAATCTTTGAAACAAGTAAAATTGAATTGATAATCTCCTTTTCTTACTTCTGTAAGAAGTTAAAAAATGACTTTATTAACAGAAACTAAAGTTTTTTTAAAATTATACTTTGAGGAAATTATTAATTAACTATTGCCACACAATACAATGCATCTAAAATTCGGCTGAAACTGGGGAGTGGAGTGTTTTAACACTAGCCCCCCTCTGCCTACCCTGCTAAATGCGGGATACAGCGTGAAGCTGAAAATAAAATTTTTAAGCGTACCTACTTATTCTATAATGGCACTATACCCATTTATAGATCCTTTGGACGCTTTTATTGCATTTCAAATTAGGAAATATTTTTTTGTATTTATATTGAACTTATTTCTAATCAGGGAATACAAATTTTCTTTTAATGGAAAAGACAAGGCAACAGAGCTCACGGGTC
>FASU01004911.1:35382-48505 GCA_001486225.1 Heliconius pardalinus sergestus | reverse complement strand
ATAGGAGCTTTCGTGGAACTTATTAACACCCAACAGGATGGAGCGTCTCGACAGACACGTACATACGTTACTGGTAGTGAAGTGCAAACAATGCGCAACTATAGCATTCGGGTCTTTGCCCTTTTAATGAGAAAGAAAGTCTTTCAAATTTCGTAATAGTAAATATTAGCAATTTTACTCAACATTTTTATTAATCTCCAAAATTCAAGATCAAAATTCAATAAATAGAAAATATGGTGGCATTTAAGCGAATTATTCATAATTATTATGAATTGGATTTTAATAATATTGCAAATACGTAGTTTTTAACTTTTAAATTTGAAACAATCACATTATATAAATATTTATTAATTTAATTCTTTTAAAGTTCTCTATTCACTCTATAAAAATCTGAGATAATACTTTGAATTAAAAATCAAACTATACGAACCTCCTCCTCCAGAATAGGCATTCGCGTTGGCATTGGCATTAGCATCTGCACCTGAATATGCTGGGTACGGTGCTACCGACCGGCGCAGCCTACGGAGCGGCACCGGGGCTGAAGCGTGACCTTCCGCATCAATCACATAGTACGCACGAGGCACGTAGTATTGGCCCTCTGAAATATTGAAAGAAATGTCATTAATCTAGTCCATATTGAAGTAAAAACCAATAATAAACTCTCATATCTTATATGTTAAGAAACATATATTTTATGTATTTTATGAAAACACAGAGTCATCAATAATATTCTAATAGCACGCAATTTCAGTATAATGAAATTTATATATATGCTTTATTCAGCTTTCGTGAAAGTTCAAAATTGTGTAAGCTACTTTATCGTAATAAAATTTAGTCTGTGATATCGAGCGAAGAGTTTCTGCTTAGCTGAAATTGTAAAGTAGTTCCTCGCGTTATGGAAATTGAGCAAAGCAAAGTTTATTTGTTATAAACAGTGAGTTCCAGGGTAAGAATAGAAAGAGGCAATTGCAATGCAATTCAGTGCGCTTAAATCGTACTGTAAAAAGCCATTCAAAAACAATTAAAAGCATTTAATAATTGTGAGCAAATTTTGTCTAGAAAAATAACCGAATATTTGGTAATATAAGAATTAAAATTAAAGTATTCCTACAATAATTAATTTAAGTTTTAATAAAGAACAAATAATATCTCCATTAAAGTAGTAACAGATGAATGGAGTGGTAATGAATAAATATTCTCTGCTTATCCTTTAAACTATTGACGTTACGTCATATATAATTCCATAGTAGGTAAATACACTAGACTATTCATGATTTAATTGGAGATTTTTTCAATAGATGTTAATCATTCGCCTTGAGATCATCGCTGCCAATGAATACTATAATTCGTGATCTTTTAAATAACGACCTCAGAACATGACTTCATCAAAAATTACTTTAACATGAGAGCCGAGAATTTAAAATAAATTATCAGTAAGTAAGTAAGTAAGTTTAAAATAAATTATCTAAGTTCAATCGAAAGCTCTTCAAATTGAAAGAAATAACCTTTTATCATGCTTACTAAATCTATGCATTATTATTTTATAATTTATTGATTAAATGTATGTACCTATTTATCAATATAATCTGTGTATTAATATACCAATGGTAAACTAAAATCTATGTCTAAATTTTAAACACATATTTTACGTCGTTCTTCCCACAAAGACTGAGTATACAATAATTTCAAAAATACAACAGGTCATTTAAGAATTTAAATACTTAAATAACTATATTCTTTTTTAACCGACTTCAAAAAAAGAGGACAAACATTACAAAACAAATTATACAGCAAAAGTGTATCCTTTATTTATATTTATAGAAAGAAAAGCTCTAGACTAGAGCTTTTCATTGGTAAAATAATTTAAGTTTACTGATAGGCCTTACTTTTTATAATGAATATAGTTATCGTCACAGGCAACGCTAGAAATTCCGAAGGCTGTCTGGCTTATACGCCATTCCGGGATAATTCACATTATTTGACAAAAAATCTAATGAAGATGGAAATGAGTAAGCGATTTTTAACAACCTTAACTATAATAAATCGGACATTACTCATACTCTCCTTGAATAAAAAGGGATATAGTCGCCGAGTCAGCTTAAATGATAGCAAAAACAGGAGGGCACTAACCTGCCAGTGCCACGGCTGCGATGGCTGCGAGTACGAGCAAAATAGCGCGCTGCATGTCGACGTTGTACCTCCGCAAGTGCTGGGATGAAACTGGCTTGTGTCTCCATTCTGACCACTTATATACTTTATACCTATGCCGGCTCGTCAGACGCCTTGTGTGAAGCACTTAATTTCATGAACACCCGCGATAACTCGTGTAACGGTTCAAATCGGCAAAAAGTTAATAAACAAAATAAAAAACGCTATAATTGTAAAGGCCGCCTAATAACTAGGTTACATTTAGTTGTATGTAGTCTATGATCTAGTTCATTTTATCATTTAAACCCATTTTCGAACGTAAAAGAAAAAAAAGGAACCCTTATAGGATCACTCAATTATCTGTCTGTCGAGACCATTTATTTCAAGTTTGGAGGTATCGAGCTGAAAGTAATATAAAATATTTAGATGTACGGCCCTATTGTGCACAGAAAAAATCAAACTTCTAAATTAACGTAATCAAAAGAGCATTTATGCATTTTGCATCGTTTTTGCTATATTTCGTATGAAATGCGCCGCGTAATCAAAACCTACTATTCCTTTTAAAATATTAGATTTGCTAGAACATTGTGAAAATAAATGTAAATTTGTTTTACAATACTAATATAATATACATACATACTAATATAATATACTAACATAACATATACATGTTTCTTTCCACATAGCAGGTTTGAAGGAGAACCTAGTGACAGATCAAATGAAAATGAAAATAATTCATTTCCTCGAGTGGGAGATGGAACTCGTAACCACCTATTATAGTCAGAAGCCGATAGAAGATAGCTTCATATTTAAATATGAGATTATTACTACGGCTACGATAGCTCTACACAACAGAAGAAAAGTTTCAAAAAGCTTTCTCAAATAAACGTTTTTCGTATTTATGAAAAAAAACCGGCCCTCGGTCCGACTCGCGTTCCGAGGATTCAATTTCAGGATTGTACGTCTACGGGAAGTACAATTTATAAAAGTTGACAAACATAAGTTTGCAGACGTATGCATCCATTTTGTATAAAATGAAATACAATTTTAAGTTTATAATTATTTTTTGTTTGTTACACTTCTTGTATTTTTTCTTTACTGAGCTCTCATTTGCTAAATTTCATAATTGTAGGTTCACGGGAAGTACCTACCCTACTTTTGTATCGCAGCGAATTTCATACAAGATGATTTAGAAACTTGATTTTTTTCCTTGAAGTAATGTTTTATGTTTTGCTACTATGAAAATAATCTTATTCTTAATATATATTTTTATTGGCAATAGATGTAAGTACTTAACTACGTAAGTTATCTACGCGTTTAATGTTTTCGAAGTACAAAACATAGTCTTATCCAAGGTTCATCTTGAATTATTAAGAGATTATAGAAGATACAGAGCACAATTGTTTTTAAATAAAATAGATAATTAATCTTCCATTATCACATTTTTTCAAATTTAAGGAAATCCATTAACTTTTTGTTTCAGGAAATGAATATTTACCATGTCTATGATTTATGAAGCTTAATTGAATTATCAATTTTAATAGCAATTTGTAAGTGTTTACCCAAAAATAGTCTTATTCCCCATTCCAGAAATTTTACTAATAAAAACTTTACGTAGAAAATTTAAAAAAAAACCTTTATACGAACAAATCTGTTCAAAGCTAAAAGTCCAGTCCAGAAAATATCTCCAGATACCCCCATGCTTGGGTTATCGACAATAGATCGTAAAAAAGGACCCAATAATGTTGCTATATTATTAATAGAACTCCTAATAATATAAGCTGGAAAATGTTAAGTAAGTAAATCCAGATCGAATCGCTAGCGAATACCTAGATTGTTTAAGTTCAATGAGTACGATAAGTCACAGAGAATGAACATAGCATTTTATTACATTAGTAATTGTATTCTTAGGAAAAACCGTTAAAACTGTAGAGTGGAAATCCTGTAATAACTAATTTAACACTAACAAACAATATATTTATTTTCTTGACGTACTTATTTTATAACCAATTATGGATTTTCTTATTAATATAACTAACATTTACTGTCTGTAACAATAGACCATAGCATAAGCTAAAGTTTTAATTCATAGGTAAAACATAATCCACGTATAAACTAGTCACATAACACATGTGCTAAGTAATTGTACATTTATTTTTTTACTTTCTGACATCTATATGCAATAGGATGAACAGAGAGTATTTAGTGAGAGCACACTCCTTTCTCTACGTTTGCGGTTTGACACAATGTGTTTACATGGCGAAACTCAATATCAGTTAATAATGGTGACTCAGGTGATCACCATTAATTGATTGTATTTATTTTGACAATTTAATCGGGACAAAATTGAAGGTCTTTCACTCGACATTTTTTTATGTACCTACAGGTTTTATTATAAATTAAACCAACTCCACGCTGTATCCCGCACACAGTAACGTAGGCAGAGGGAACCTAGTGTTAAGACAATTCGTTCCCCACTTTCTGCCGAAAGGTTCCCTCTGCAAAAAAAATCTGTTCATCATTAGCAACAGTTGTTTAGCGTGATGAACAATTTACAGTGACATACCTATAATATATAAATTTATTGTAGCCTAAGGTCCCAGGACCCCCAAAGCTACCTCATTGTAGGAAAGCTGAAATTTTGAGGAATAATATTTAAGACGGTATGTGTCCTTACTAACTTGAAGGACCCTTTAATAGATAACGCCAACTAAAGGTTAATAAAATCCACGCGTATCTACGTTGAAGTTGAAACGCTCGTATTTAATTAAATATGTTTTTAAGAATATTGTAAAAAACATATAATTATTATTACTACACCCTTTTCATAGGCCTTTGCCTTTACTCTCGCCAGATGTCCTCAAGATTGTTTAAAATTGAGGCAAACTATCACTACGTTATCTCTCGGCCTCTGAAAACCTCTACAAGCTAACCCATAAAAAAAAATAAACGTTCAGCCAGTATATTGTCATTTGGCTATGAAGAGGGTTCCTACTCTCTACATAATGTACCCACTATAATATAATTAACGATTTCGGAAAAAGCTCTGTATTGTAAATATAAATTTAACACTAAACAACACTATTTAAATTAAAAAATATTAAAGAGTAGTATTTTGTAAATTAACCTAACAAATAAAGTATCAAAATTGATGAGTGTTCTTAAAAAAATATTACGTACATGACTTACCATGCCCCAAGAAAATTTAAACTTTTCCCCATATTATGTTAGTAAAAATTACAGCTGAAAAAATTAAACCACACAATTCTTACAAAATTTTATTCAGAAATAAAAATAACATCAAGCTTTAAAAATTGACATATCTCATGAAAATTATATAATAATTTATGAGCACATTTTCATTTTAGGAAGAATAATAATTATATTAATGTCTAATACCGATACGAGTATAACAACAATCATGGCTTCATTCTCGCAAATTGTTAAAAATTAAATCCTCTTGGAGTTGCTGCTTATATATTATACATTATATTTTTATTATAATTAGGTCCTGAATCGTTGACTACGTGTATATAAATAGTGTATAGTAAGATAGTAGTATAGAGATGAAAAGCACCGAAATACATCATGAAGTGCAATAGAAAATGTCTATTGTCATACAAAAATAGATATGGTCAAATTGAAGTATAAAGTCTATAAAAATAAAATATAAATTCAAAAAAAGCTTGGAATTGCACGTTACGGCTATCGAAATGCACAAAATTACATGGAATTTTTTTATTAGTGTACGAACACAATGTACTGTAAAATTCTTATCAATATATTCATATAAACAACATTTAAACCTATAATTTTAAGTTTTTCATTTAATATTTTAAAAAGATATTTTTACAACCCTGTATCCACTATACGTAATGACAATAGTGCGTTTCATACTAAATATCGGGTGGAACGTACCGCCATCAATTCAAACATACGTATAACATCAATAACAATCTCGAACAAACGAAAATTTCCATTTATTTTTCTATAAAGAACTAAAATTTAAGTGTTTATAAATATCAGACATCGTATTACATGTCAAAGAAGAGAATAGCAATATAATAGATTTTGAGTGTAAAATAAATTGTCGTATTTTTTAATAATATGTTTCATATAATGCGATGTCTAAGCATTACATTTCCTTTTGTGCATTGACATTTAAGGAAGAAAGTAACAGGAGATTAAGATTACATTTAAATTTTGATAGTTTATTTGTCATGTGCGTTTATTTAGTCTTGACGGCTTGTCGCTGTCGCAGCGTTTTATTCGTATTCTGGTCCACCTCTGGCAGGTCAGAGTCTTCATTATAAACTTTCTTCACTGTAAATATTAGATATTTTTTATTAATACTATTAAAACATAAACTAATAAAAAGTAGTTTTATAAACTAAATATATAAATGTATAATGGAATGTTGTAAGATAATCAATCACTTTTTTTAACAACGATTTCTTATTTTGTATAATTAATAAAATAAAATATGATTTTCATGTTTACCTTTTTCTTTCTTAGGCTTCTCTTTCTTTTCCTTTTTGGGTTTAGCCAGAGCGAGTTGACGTGCTTCTTGACGTTGCTTAATAGCTTCATTAATAAAGTTGAACATAAGATAAACCTGTACAGAAATATTTAAGCAAATTACTCCACTGAATACTATGCATACAAAAGGCTCCACCCTATTCCATAATATATATAATTATAATATTAAAAATGCATCAAATTTCCTATTAGAGGTGTATTGGGATAGGTTTGCCTGTCACCACATTGTGGATTCTATCCCCATTCCCTGAGCTAGTAACACAAGATGCGGCGTTAAGTTCTGCCACTCAGTACCATAAATTTGAAAAAGATATTTTTAGTTCTTTGTAGATACATAAAAAGTGAAAAAAATTACCTGGAATGACACAAGAACAGATAGGGCCGCCACTCTCAGTAACAATGGGGCAGCACCCGCCACTCCAAAGTAGAATGTCAACACACCAAGCACCAGTGAACAGAGGCGCACAGTCACAAAGACTATGCCATTCAATAAGCTGAAAACTGGAAATAAAAATATGCATCATCAATAATAATATACATAACCAAAATATGCATAACATAGAAATCATAAATATGTATAAGATATTTATCATATTATTATCTTATGTATACAACATGTAAAAAAAAAACTAGTTTAGCCATTATTTAGCCTTAGATTTAGAGTAAATATTTTAAAATATTAAATCTTGGAAAATTTTAAAATAATAAAATACTTATCAGTTTTTAAATGGAAACAAAACCATAGAAATCATCGTAAATTAAAACTAGTATCACTATACATAATTTATATTAAGGGGATATGCTCTCTGCCAAACATGCTATTTGCGGGACACACAGTATAGCAATAAAATGAACATTCACTTACATTTGTCCAAATAATCTTCCCTTTCTCCTCTAAGGATAGTGTTGAGACGGTAGCTATGAGCTACGAATTCTGCTAAAGAATGTAAGACCACTAAGCATACTCCCACCCTTTGGAATCTGTTGAAAAGAAAACAAAAAAATTATAAACCACTTGCCTGCCTCACGGCTTTTATTGTAACTTAAAATATTTGTATTAATTAATTTATCTTACTTGAAACCATAAGCCAGAGCTACAAATGCAAATGCAGCTGCAGCATGTCTTATGCGTCCTGACCATTCATCTTTCTTAATTCTTTGGAAGTATAACTCAGGGATGGTGTGAACCCAATAAGAAGCTTGGACAACCCACCATAACTTCAATAGGAAACTCATTGGGTGATTTGGATATCCTAAAATATAAAAACTCATATTAATGATTTATTTTATTTTTATAATATATGGAATGTTATATATCTGTCTGGCTTTGTGAGGCTATATGTCCTATGTCTTCATCTATGTGGGTTATACAGTGTGAAACTAAACTCTATATATGATAAGAAAAACAGACACATTAAATTACACTCACCATCCCATAGCTGAGAAATATTGAAAATAAATCCTTCACGAAGAATAGCATCTCCTCCCCAAAGCAATGTAACTAGTTGGAATACTACAAGCTGGCCTGATTCATTGAGAGCACTTAATCTTGACTTTGATAGGTGAAATTTCTTTGATATTTTCTACAAAATAAAATAGTATTATTTATGAACATGCCTTTTATTATATGTATTACACATAAAATATAAAGAATACTTACATCTAAGAAATACTCTTGTAAAATTGCATGCATTACAATGCATACAAGTGAGTAAAAGAAAACAGCACAAGCATCTTTCCAACCAGCTTCATATGAGAAAGGTTCGCCTTTAGGAAAATCGCGCGTCGGTTCTACTCCAGTTACATTATGGTGTAAGCTGATGAATAAACTAGCAACGGGACTTGTGGCCTGTATAATTTAACAAATATATTAGTATTATTAATATAAATACAGCCCTACTAGCTTCATAAAACGAGAATTTTCCACACTACGTGGCACTTACCTGTACCATAAGCCCCACCAGGAAAACCATTACTACACATGAAACAATATCTGCATGGTTCTGGATAACAAATTCATGGCTAAAAATTGGGGGGTTCTTGTTAGATTTCCTTCCAATTGCAGGTTTAACACCCATCTTCCCGGTATTAACCTAAAACTAGAAATTATAATAGTTTAATGCACTGAACTAAGCTAAGCTAAGCTTGTAGCGTCCGCAAAGTTAAATTATTTATTTATAATTTTCTTAAATACCCGTATGTTAAATAAAGTTGGCCGATAAATAGAGACGTTTCAGAAACCTGACAGCAACACTACTGACGTGACACTTTCACTTGCTACGCGGTCAAACGTCAACAGCTTGAAAAATATAGTTTTTGCTGGATGAAAATGTGTTGGCACTTCAACAGACAAGTAAGTGCGTAATAAAAAAAATTATGTTGTTTTATACAAATGTTACTATTTATTTTTTCATAATATTTTTGAACATTAAAAATTTAACACGCTTGAAATAATAATACTATATTCGTACTAAAAGAATTGACACTAATGTACTAATGAAATTGTCTATGAAAACGAGTGAAACCTAACAAAATAAAAAAATATAAAAAAAATATATTGAAACCTAATTTGTAGCATAGGTCTCATATTATGTATTTCTGTATATATTTTCAGCTTTATGCTTTATCCTGCATGTAACAGTATAGACAAGAAACGGTTACTCTAGTCCAAGAAAGATATTGTTGGGTAAAATAAAATACTGCTTATTTAGAACACTTTACTTCTAAACACTCATACTAACATTCATGATATAATACGACATCGTTTGTCTTTCTTGGGTATAATGTATAATAATTTAATAAAATGACATATTTGTAAATACTGGTAATATAATTTCATATTAAAAAAAATAATCATACAAGTTTTTATGAATAAAGCTGTGCTTAAAATATTTAAAAATAATTACAAAAGTAATTTCATATAAAATGTAAGTAATTTATATAACAATTGTAAACTGTGATATTTTTTTATGCAGATTCATTTCAAAGTAAAAAACACATAAAATAAGTTCTTATTACTTTCTTATATTCATGGTCACACAATAAATAATATCTAAACACTAAAATAGTCTAGCAATAAATACAATTACATAATTTTTCTAAAATATAATTAAGCAACTAATTCATTTATTATATGATGTTATAATACTCTACATTTTTAATTAACTCACAGTAATTAAGCAATTTCAATTTAAGGCAAACTGTAAAGAAATATATGGCAGCCATATTTCTAGAATATGAGTCTACTAAGTTTAAAACGACTAAGCTACAGACAACAAAATATTTTACGACATAATTAATTATATAGACATTATAGCAAATAGACTATTAATTAATTCAGATAGAAATGTATATGATAAAAAAGTTGTGACAAATATTTCTTATGTTTTAGTTATATACTTTTTTTTTTATTTTTATCTGCAAGATTATAGCATGACTAGTATTATGTATAGCTATATTATTAAATTACATTTTCAGAGTCAATTTCTCCCTGTTCCACTGTCATATACATGCCTTCCTCTTCATATGTGGAATCATGTTTAGCCAAAATACGTAAAAGTGGACGAAGTTTCATCCACCATTGTTGTTTCGGTATTCTTTGCCTAAAATATTTAAAATATGTCCTTAATTGTTTTTAAGTACTAGTTAAATAGTTAATTGTTTTTTAATTAGTAAAGTCTAATAAATCATATTTTTTTAAATAAAATTATTTTAATAAATAAAATACTTACGCAAAGTTTGTCTGGGATTTCAACTCTTCAAGAGGTGTGAATTTGTACTGCCTCTTTACTACACCAAGTAAGCAAGCAGAGTCTGGTCCGTTTGCTGGTCCCTTGTGGATGGACTCTGCTAGCCAGTGCAAACATTTAGCCGCCATTTTAGTTCCCATGTTGCGATCGAAGGGCGTCGGTGAGCCACCTTGTTGCATGTGACCTGAAAAATGTATTTATTATTATGTGTGTATTGATGTCAATTGTTTTTATAATTCATTGTAGAATTAATATCATTTTTTAGCTTCACACTGTATCTCCCTTAAAGCAGGGTAGACAGAGGGAGCCTAGTGTTAAGATACTGCGCTTCTCACTGTTCGCCGAATTCTATAGGCATTGCGTGTTGAGTGGCGGTACTCAACGCATTATGCTTTGACACCAGAGTGAAGAAATGAAAATACTTAATGTGTCATTTCCTCGTGCGGGAATCGCACTCACACGCTTATGCCCCTGTGCCGCGACTGGTCCCTAACATCACTTTAATGTTAAATAAACGTTAACTCATAACGTGCCTGAGTCCTGTTATTACTTCCTATGTTGCACCGTACATTTGTATCAAATTTCATATCAGTTACAGACTAAAAAGGCCAGCCAAGAAAGTAAGCAAAAAACTTATACAAAAGAATAATAAACTTTATGTTCATACTAACCAAGCACATTCATTCTAGCTGTAAATAGACCTTTCCCCTCTTCCGAGTAGAGACGGTAAATAAAATCAGTATTATAATTCTCATTTGCTTTCTCGTTACGTAGAATGAGACCACGTTGGATGCCGCCGGTCATTTTCGAGGCCATATGATATACATCCTGTTGTAGATCCTTAATTGAGAACTTCTCTTCGTAAATGTATGCTGCGTCCGCTCCCCCCGCCAAACCTATGGAAAATAAAATTTAATTTATTCTTTTTTAAGTGCGGGCATTAAAAAAAATTATAACTACAATTTTTTTTCTTCAAAAACTGTAATAGATCCCTTTGCTTATTCTGAAACCGAAAAAACCAAAATATATTGCCTGCTAACAATTTAATCGTTTATTTTGTTTTCATATGAAACTAATTTCAAAAATTAATTAATTACTTTTGCATTTAATGGTAAAAGATATTACCATTAACCACACCACCACAAATTTGTAAAAGTAATTATTAAGAGAAATAAAGAATCTCAACAAAGCAATAAAAATATAATATTACAATAGAGAAATTAGTACCTGCTAACGTGGCAAGGTAACCACAATAACCGCCCATAGTTTCAACGACGAAAACACGACGTTTGGTGCCCTGGAATATTCAATAAGTTCAGCAAATATTAAACAGTTTTGGTCTGATAAAATTTGACGTTATGTAAGTTTGACGTTAACATAGTTTCTAACGAAAAATATTAAAAATTGTTGTATACTAGTTAAATTAAAATTATATATTTCATTCAAAATCAATAGACATGATATGTTTTAAACTGAACACTATGTCTAATACGATCACATATCTTAATGATCTCGTTTCTTAAACACGTAAATAATAATACAATATTTTCTATACTTAATATAACTTCATCTTGCTTAGTAAATAGTAATGTATACATCCTCTAAATCAGAATAAAGAAATGTTATATAAATATATACCGATACCTGAGCACTCTGTCTAATACGATCGCATATCTCAGTGATCTCGTTGAGGGCAGTATCGGCCCCCAGTGAGAAGTCAGTTCCCGGCACGTTGTTGCTTATAGTGGACGGTATCACCACTAGCGGGATACAGAACTCTGGGAATTGTTTTCGAGATTCGTACAGCTCGACACCAGCTTGGTATGCCTGTTGATTAATTAATTGAAACGCTTTTCACTATTCATTTTCACGATTAATTAATTTAGTACGCTTTTATTTATTCCGCCAATAGAGGCCGTCGAAGTGCAGCAGCAGTGTTTGACTATAAATGTGGTTATTTGTTACTTGATTGGCAAAAGAAGTCGGTTAAAAATAATAGAAATATATGGAACTGGCTAATAAATATGGAAAAAAAATAAAATGTAGTTACCTCAAAACCACCGATAATCAACAACCCTTGTATATTAAATTGCTTGATGCGCGCCGCGATCTCGCCCTTCTTGTCACCGGGGAGCGTGCGTTTAGTACCCAGGAATGCGCCGCCCTGACCCACCCAACCCGTCACATCTGACCTGAAATTATATTTTTTTATTTAATTAGCAGATTTTAGTGATTAGCAGGGTAAGCAGAAGGAACCTAGGCAAGGCTAAGGAACCATCCCGGTAACCACGCAGATAATTGTAGAATAGGAAATCGAACCCACATGCATCCCGCTAGACGCTTGTATAATTAGATAATTACACACACGGGTTCACATAAGTTTCTCTGCCTAAACTACAATAACATACACTCACCAGTCCATCTTAACGATGTTCCCGCTGATGAGCCCCTCGACGCCGTCGTGCACGCCCAGCACAGTGTCGCCGCGGTAGATGCCGTTACGCACGAACGAGCGCACCGCCGCGTTCATGCCGCACGCCGGCGCGCCCACGTGCATCACCGCCAGCGTGAGCCCCTCCTGTGTGACACATTTATTAAAGAAAAATCTGCTTTACGGTGTACGCCGCACTCTGCAGGGTAGGCAGTATTAAGACGCTCGGTTGCTCACTTTCCGCCGAATTTTGGAG
>FASU01004911.1:11967-32708 GCA_001486225.1 Heliconius pardalinus sergestus | reverse complement strand
TATCATGCATTAGTGGTGTTGATAGCCTGATATACATTTGTATGTAATATGAAAGACAGGTTAATTTACATGCATTCCCATTTCCTATTAACTCAACTATACTATAAAGACAGAAGAATGCCAAAAAATAGAACAAAATATAGTGTTGAAAAACACAACAAAAAATTGCCAAGAATTAAACTTAGTAAAAAAAATAATAATCTCAGCTGGCAGTGGACAGTAAAGCATCACGAAATTAATTGCGCAATTGGCCATATCAACATAAAATATTACTGACTGTTATAAATAGTAACATAATACTAATGCAATATTCCAATGTTTTAGTAAAAGAAAGCAATATATTACCTAACAAAACATTCAGACCACACTTTGTAGTGTAAGAAGTAATAAAAAAAATTAAAAGAAGCAATAAATAAATACAGAATTGTGTGTGTTATGTGTGAACAGTGCCACTCAATGTACCTGCTGAAGGCGTTTGCAAAGTTTTTCAACCCAATTATTGGGAACAGGGTCTTCAGGTATGAAAACTTGATCAGCCTCACTCGCCAGAGCGGCCACTAATGCCAGATAACTGCAACAAGCAGTACCCCATGATGGACCAAATGACACCAAATTTTGCACTTAGTGATAAATATTAAATGAAACATTATTTTGTAAATATGTAACAAAGATAAATGTTGCCAATTCAACAAAATTGCCAATTCAATATACAATGAGATGATAGCTAAAGTGATCCTGCTCCCACATGAAATCAAAATAACGGTCTTGCCTCTTTTATCTTTTGACATAATTTTTTTTCCCAATTGAGAGGCGCTGGTTCTTCACAAATAAAACTATATGTAGCATCAGTACAGAGTGCCGTGAATACTGCAAGAAAACTAAGGGATTTTTTGAATTACGTGCAAAAGTATAACAAGTCAATACAATGTGGAATTTCACACAAAGTATTTAAATTATGTGCGAAAATATAGTGAATCATTACAGGGTAAAATGGGATTTCACACAAGGGTAATAATACTGGCAAGATGTTAATGTAATTATGTTGCTTGCCTGTTCTAACTTATCACAAAGTTTATCTTTCCAATCCACTGATGGTGGTGCCTCTGGGAGAAACACAAAATCTGCTTCAGATGACAAGGCTGTGACCACAGCAAGATATCTATACCAATAAACTTATTTATAAATAATTATTTACCTTTTTATATTGACTCTGTACTTTATTGGCTTATATTTATAGTTTGCTTAAAAATTTTTATATTACAAATTAAGCTTACCCACAATGCCTTCCCATAACTTCCATGATAAAAGTTCTTTGATGAGAATATGCAGTACTGACAATAGCATCAATAGCTTCAATAATTCGATGCAGAGCAGAATCTGTACCTATTGTCATATCAGTACCACAGAAATCATTATCAATGGAACCAACCTGTATAAGAAAAGAGGTCCTTACAAAATATTTTATAATATACTCATACATATATTTTGTTAAAATATATTTACCATTCCAGCAATATGCAAGTATTTATACTTTTCCCGCTGATCTTTTGTAATTTTATTATTTTCTAACAATTCATCAAGCAAACTTGACCACTCCTGTCGAAACAAGTTTGCACCAGTAAGGGAACCATCACCTCCAATTACGACCAAATTAGTAATACCCCTTGTTACCAAGTTATAAGCAGCTTTAAGACGACCTTCACGCTTCCTAAACAAAATTGCTGTATTTAAGTTAATATAAATTATACTTAACCTTAGTGTTCCCACTTTCTGCCTAATTTTGAATATATTGCATGTTAAATAGTGGAATTCAATGCCACACTTTGTCTACCAGAGCAGGAAAATGAAAATCATTGAGATCAGAGTGAGACATGAGATCAAACCCACAATCATCCCATTTGCCATCAGATTTGTCCCATTGCACCATGTTGGCACATTTTAAAGCTATCCTTTTATTTAACTAGATAGATAGATTCAGATAGATTCAGATCAAATTCGATTAGAAGGTTTTTCTATCAAAAACCTCTTTATTGCATACATAAGCATTTTACAAAAGAAAATAATGAAATACAAAAAAACGTAAGTAAGTTAAAAATGTGTGTTAACAGTATGCAAAGGTGACCTTTTACTCTATTACTGGTCTCTTACAGGTAACTGTTACCATAAAAATAATAATGATAAAATATAATAATAAATAAGTAGTTTGTTGGCACATAATATTTTAGGTAAATGTTATATACTTTGTTGGCAACTTACACGAAATCCATACATCTAGCTGACCCAATTATAGTACCACCTTTGTGGATAATAGAACTGACCGATGACCAATTGGCTTCTTCAATATTGTCTCCTCCATCGACCATCCCCTGGTATCCCTCACGAATAAAATACACTTTACACCCTAAATAAATACCCATTCGAACCACAGATCTTACAGCTGCATTCATTCCCTGAGAATCACCACCACTTGTAAAAACTGCGAGGCCCTTCCCTTTATGAGAACCTCGCTCTATAAATTTTTGTGTACTTGATACATCCATTTTTTTAAAGTTAAGATATCGAAATGCCTATAACAAAACAATAACAAATATAATAACAAAGTTATGTAACTTAGTATTTATTAAAATATCAAGCTATTATAACTCAAAATATACGTAAAAATTCAAGCTATGATATCTTTTTAACTTACTAATAAATATCATATATTTAAAAATAAACTTCAGTACTTCAACTATTTGAATGCCGCAGAAGGTGAACTTTATCAAGGTGACCTTTAAATTGACAGATTTGACAGTCCTTTTTTTGACAGGAAATTAATCAAGGAAATAAGTAGATACATCATTACTAAATATTTTTTGCTGTTTTTCTAATTGATTATCTAGTAGAGATTCTTATACTATATGCAAGATGTAAAGTTTATTTAGTATTTTTGTTAAATATACTCATACAATCATCTGCTTATACGGCACGGTAATGACTACCTTTGGACATTGGCTTTAAATGTTAACTTTAGCATTAAATATTTAAGCTATTTCAAATTTTGTTAAGTATGCTTATAAAATGAAATATAATGAATACACTACTCGATGACTTACATCAGCCACCATACATGACATTTCTACAGTTATTTCCAGGATTGCAATATATGGTAACACATTTTGACATTAAAATCTTAAAGTTAAACATTTTTTTAATCTATATTTTATGTTGTGTATGTACAATAAATTAACTTAGTGCTCATCTAACAAACAGTTTTTAATCTATTTGTGTTTTACCGTTTTGTACTTTACATTTCTTCTTCGGTTTAATATTATTCCATTTATTAACACTATCATTTACATATAATTGACAAACATAGATTTATTGTTGGGCGTAAGGAGTCGCCAAAATGTCTGCTGAATCTGATATGGACTATTCGGATAATGATGGTGATGATTACGATTATTATGGTGGACAAGACGATTGTGACATGGAAGCAATAGATCGTAGTAAAACTGATCCTGAATACTTTATATATTCTTGTCTAAGAGTAGAAGAAGTAGAAAAATTGTTAAACGAATCGATTGAACTATTGAGTGATAGCCTTCAAATAACGCCCTCACTCGCTAAGGTAATTTTAGATATCTTTTGGTTCTTCAGTTAGGTGATTTAAATATTTTACTTGTATGAGTAAATATTTACTGCATTTTAGGTAATTTTACACGCTTATGGATGGAATGCTCAAGAAATAATTAATAAATATAAGGAAAATGCCAACGAAGTTCTAGTGTATAGTCGTGTAAAACCACGAATGCCATCAATTCAAGGAAGTTCTAGTCGTACAGTATGTGCGGTATGTGCAAGTACTCCATCAATTCAAAAATATAGTGCATTAGCTTGTGGTCATTATTTTTGCAATGACTGTTGGGCAATGCATTTTGAAGTACAAATAATGCAAGGTACAGTATTTTAAAGGTATTATATATCTGTCATGTTTTATATTTATTAAATATTGTAATATTAAGTTGTGTGTGTTTGTGTCTGCTTAGGTGTTTCAAATACAATACAATGTATGGCTCAAGAATGTGAAGTTAGAGCCCCAGAGGATTTTGTTTTATCACATGTTACAAAACCAGCATTAAGAGAACGTTATCAGCAATTTATGTTTAAGGATCATGTAAAATCACATCCACAGTTGAGATTTTGTCCTGGACCAAACTGTCAGGTGAAAATTATTTACATGTTAAATAGTAATTTCAAAAATTATTCAGTAATAGTAATTTGCAATGCTATAAATTAAATGAGATTGGCAGGTTGATAGAGAAATCTATTTGTGGTGTGTTCTTTTTACAAACTGTTGGTGTTTATGTTTTCTATACATTTAGTCATGTCACAAATTTGTAAGCATTTTATAACTCAAATATATTTAGAATCTTTTAAATGATATCTCAAAAATGGTAAAATTATGGCAATAAAAATGGAAATGACCCCTCTACCTGTTGCAATTTGTCTTTTACCCTGCCAATTTACCTGTATAAATATAATTTTTATTTACAGTGGATTTATCAAGCCTGGGTAAGAGAAGGTGCACGAAAAGTGGAATGTCAAGGCTGTGAATTGTTGACTTGTTTTTCATGTGGAGCTCCACATCATGCACCAACAGACTGCACAACTATTCGTCGTTGGCTCACAAAATGTGCTGATGATTCAGAAACTGCAAATTATATCAGTGCTCACACTAAAGTATGTATTTTATGTGTTTTTTAATCATTGTGTTATTTTATGGGTGTACTTTGTGCTTGGTATTAAGTGTGAGTGTGGGGGTTATGGGTTTACTTCCTGTTTGAGGAAATGAAACATTTAATATTTCCATTTTCTTTGCTCTGGTGTCGAGGCAAAGTGTGGCATTAAGATTCAACATATAAGAGCCTCCTAAATTTGGCGGAAAATAGGCTGTGAATGTGTGTGTGAGATAGTGTGACTAAAAAAAATATTTGTAGTATCAGGACAAAATTTTGAGCTTTTTAGTTATAAATGCATTTTTCTATAATATTGTGATCAATAGAATAATGTAGTCAATATTCAAGACAATAACTTTAGATTTTATATGTTTTACATAGGCCATCTTAAAAAAAATAACTTTCAATGTTGCAAACCTTCTTGATTCTGAAAAATAAAATATACTGCGGGATGAAACTAATTCAATTTACTTTTAAATCAAATTCGTGTAATAAGTAATTTTTTACAAAAACTATCTAGTAATTGTTTTTGTATTGACAATGGAACAAAATTTTTTTTTTGTACTTCCTTAAATAGTAAAACTATGTTATCCCTTTTTTTCAGGATTGTCCTAAATGTCAAATATGTATTGAGAAAAATGGTGGTTGCAATCACATGCAGTGTGGTGCTTGTAGACATGACTTTTGTTGGGTATGCCTAGGCGACTGGAAAAGTCATGGTTCTGAATATTATGAATGCAGCCGCTATAAAGAGGATCCTAATTTAGCAAATGACAGTCAACATGCTCAGGTTGTATTATGTCAAGTGAAACATTATATTTACAGCAAAGAAATTAACTATCAGCACAGTGGTACTGCAAACACAACATTTATACATTTAATTTCTGGTACACTATTTTCAATTTCTCGTTTTAGTAACCAGACAAATAATTCAACATGCAATATCTCAAAAAAAAATATGGAAAATGATCAAGCCAAAGTGTCTAAATATCAGATACAATTACCCTACAATATAGAGTGGTAGACAGAGATGCTGGTGTAAATTGGAATATAACATGAAGCTTAAAATAATCTACTAATTAAAATATTCAATTTCATGTTATAGGCCCGAGAAGCTTTAAAGAAATATTTACACTATTATGAGAGATGGGAGAATCATGCCAGATCTTTAAAATTAGAAGAGCAAACTCTTGCAAGTCTGAAAAGTCGTATCAATCAAAAGGTATGTCAAATAAAAGGTACTATCTAAGTTAAGTTGTTTTTAAGGAGACATTGTGACGTCTCAGCACAGCATCACAGCCCAGTTACATGTGATTATCGCATTCCCTCTATAAAATAAAAAAATCATTAACTATGTTATAACTAAAATATTTACACTTTCATGTATTTCAGGTCATGGCCGGAGAGGGTACCTGGATTGATTGGCAATATCTTTGGGATGCGGCTAGATTACTTAAGCGCTGCAGATATACTCTACAATATACCTATCCATTTGCATATTACATGGATGTGGGTCCTAGAAAAGAACTTTTTGAATATCAACAGGTATTAAAAGAAAAATATTTAAAAGTAAAAAAGAAAGTAATTTAATTAAAATATTGAAATAGTACATAAAACTGTTACTACTACATTGTATCTTAAATTGTTTCAAATTCTTCACAGGCACAGTTAGAAGCTGAAATAGAAAATTTGTCCTGGAAAGTAGAAAGAGCAGAAACAACAGACAGAGGTGATTTAGAAAATCAAATGGATATTGCAGAAAAAAGAAGAACCACATTGCTCAAAGACTTTTTAGAATTTAATATAAACAATGCCACTAGTAGCAAAGCATAATAGCAAGAACAGATGACAATTGTTACTAAATAGAATGGATGTCAAGCACATTTGTATAAAAATTAACGAAGCTAGATATTTTCTTTTGCCAAAGTATATTTATTAACATAACTTTGCAATAAAAATTATATAGGTAAAACTATTTTCATTTATATCCCGCCACATCACTTTCTCTTTTTTATGATTTGATATGATTTCATTTAAATATATCATCTATTTATTGACCTGAGCAAAGCAAAGCTCTTACTGGTCAAAAGTGTTTCGTGTAATGCAACTCCTAGACTGTAAACATACAGCTCTGAAATTTTGCAGCAACGTTGTGGACGACACCGTAATCCTAGCGAAGTAGTTTTGGTGATAATTGTAATTGTAAATCGTCAAAATGTGTCCCATAAAGTTAGCTGTGGATCAACACAATTCACGCGTACAGATTGAACTTTGATTAACCTAACCCATCGCGTACGAACAAAACGGGAAATATCGCAAAAATTTCGTAAAATTTTTTCACAATATTTTGTAATTTCGCAAAATATTGTGCAACAGCTTCGCACAGCTCCACCCGCCGTGCACAGCATGTGGCAGATCCTAGTATATCTGTGAAGGCCAGTCGTGGCGCAGGGGGACAAGTGTGCGACTGTAAACACTCAAGTTCATTTGGTCGCTCTGGTAACAACACAAACATCGCAAGTGTTGAGTTCCGCCACTCGACACGCAGTGCCTCCAGAATTCGGCGGGAAGTGAGTTATAGAAGTGTTTCGCGCAGCTTTGCCCGCTTCAACAGTCCTATAGACCTTTACGGCGACATCGGGTGGGTAAGGAAGAGGGTAGGGTAGCCACACACACAATATTATTGTCAATACCATAAGTATTGGCAATAATATTGTTCAATACTTGGCCCTGCATATTACGCAATGTTATTGACAATATTATCCCCTTGTATTGTATTGTTATACCCAATAATATTGACAAACCTGCCACACACGCACAATATTATTGATAATATGTACTTTATTGACAATATTATTGTGCGATGAACACGTGTTATATACGGACTGCACGATACTGCTCTTAGGAATTTGATAATATAACAATTCTTTATAATTATTTAAAAATAAACAAAACAAATAATAAATTATATTGTAAACAAATAATAATATATCATATTGTAAATTGTAACAAAATATATTTTGAATTTATACTAAAAATTAGCAAAATATTTATAATTTAAATTCAATATATATTTTATTCCAATTTACAATAGGCATAGGCTGTTAAGTTACGATCTTTGACATCTAAACAAAAAAGTAATCAAGTTTATATATAGGACCTGTGTCAACAATGAATGTCACTGGTCGTCTAAAATGGCGACCACGAACGATTCTAAAGCGCCTTTGCGCCAAGTAAAACGAGTACAGTTTGGGATAATTTCTCCAGATGAAATTGTAAGTTTGTTATGAAAAATGCTAAACTGTTTTAAAACAAACATTTGTAAAAACTTATATTTGGATGAAAGAAAATAAAATATTGTGCAAGTGTAATGAGGGACGACTGCGTCGTCTTGTCTGTCCTGTTTATTACGTTTTCAGATAATGTTTACAATGAAACCCAACATAAATATTGCTCTAGAAATATGTTTTATAGTATAATCATAAAATATATCCTAATAAATATTGATATTACGTCCTTAAATGTTTAAAGCTTTCAAGTTCAACATGGATTATTATGAGTTTTACCTTAATACTTTACAAAATTTTAGCGACGGATGTCAGTCACAGATGGAGGCATTCGCTTCCCTGAAACTATGGAGGGCGGGAGGCCTAAGATTGGTGGGCTTATGGATCCTAGACAAGGGGTGATAGATAGAAGTTCCAGATGTCAAACATGTGCTGGCAATATGACAGAATGCCCAGGACATTTTGGCCACATAGATTTAGCAAAACCAGTTTTTCATATAGGTTTCATAACTAAAACAATAAAAGTTTTAAGATGTGTTTGCTTTTATTGTTCTAAACTGCTTGTTAGTCCGGTAAATATCAAATGATTTTGTGACAGTTAAATTGATGTTAATAACTGATAAAATGATCCACTAATTTATAAGATAATTCTTACAGACAAACCCAAAGATAAAGGAAGTGGTTATGAAATCAAAAGGACAGCCTAGAAAACGATTGACTTATGTATATGACTTATGTAAAGGTAAAAATATTTGTGAAGGAGGTGAAGATATGGATATTGGTAAAGAAGGGGAAGAAGGTAAAAGGGGTTCAGGTCACGGTGGTTGTGGACATTACCAACCATCTATTAGACGACAAGGGCTGGATTTGACTGCAGAATGGAAACATGCAAATGAAGATACCCAAGATAAGAAGATCATTATAACAGCTGAGAGAGTATATGAAATTCTTAAACACATTACAGGTATGTGATTTTTTTATTATGTTTTTGCAGATTGACTGGAGCATATGTTCTGGTCCACTCATATTTGACTTTAAATAAAATTATAGGAAAAGTATAATTAGGATTCCCTTCAATAAGCCCTTTCATGTTATGTAACAAACCGTACAATCTGTGGAATGTTTTTTGTATTTTATTACACCATAAAGTTATTTTGTCTTTATCTTTGGGCCATAGCAAAGAACATTAAAATTTAATTTCAAATCATTGAGCTTCTTTGTTTTGGGTCAATTGAAGTATACTATAACGTGAAGAAACCTAGCATTACATGGATACTCCATGCAGGTGCAAGTCATACTGAAGGGTTGAGAGAACAGAGCAGTTATATATTTGTGTCTTTTGTAGATGAGGAATCATTTATATTGGGTATGGACCCTAAATTTGCAAGACCAGATTGGATGATAGTTACAGTTTTACCTGTTCCACCATTGGCTGTAAGACCAGCAGTAGTTATGTTTGGATCGGCTAAGAACCAGGATGATTTAACCCATAAACTTGCTGATATAATAAAAGCTAACAATGAATTAATGAGAAATGAACAGTCAGGTGCAGCTGCTCATGTTCTCACAGATAACATAAGGATGTTACAGTTTCATGTGGCTACATTTGTAGACAATGATATGCCTGGTATGCCAAAGTAAGTATAATTACACAATATAAATATAATAATAAAGCTATGCTAGTGCTATGCAAGTGTCAATTGAAACAATGGAGGTGTTTTGATTTATTATTATAAGAGTTTTTCTTTTTGTAAATAAGCTGCCATTTGCCTTGGTACCTGAGTGAAGAAACAGAAATATATATTTAAATAAATATTTCATTTCTTTGAGGATCAAACCCACAATCATTTGTGTACAGTTACACTTTGTGCCCCTGTGCCACAACTGGCTGGATAAATATTACCACTTGAAATAATTCTTGAAATGATTTCACTATTTAATTTTGTTGAGGAAAATCAATAATGCTTTATTGGATATTTTATATTTATTTCCTCATCTTTCATCTGTGGTGAAGTTGTTATGTAATATTTAAAAATGTGTATAGAAAAGATGAGGGTGCTGTTTTTCAGTTTGGGATATTAGTAAAGATTTACAAGATATTCATTTATTACCTAAGTTCTTTTGCTACTTTGTTCATAAAAATGGATTCAATGAGAAATAATAATTTAATAATTTCCAAAAAAAACTTTCACACTTATTTCTCGCAATAGTAATATTGTTGCAAATTGAAATAAATTTAATTAATTGTGTCTGTACAATTTTCCAGAGCCATGCAAAAATCAGGAAAACCACTCAAAGCCATAAAGGCCCGCTTAAAAGGTAAAGAAGGGAGAATCAGAGGAAATCTTATGGGAAAGCGAGTTGACTTTTCTGCCAGAACCGTAATCACTCCTGATCCTAATTTACGTATTGATCAAGTAGGAGTGCCTCGCTCTATTGCTCAAAATTTAACATTCCCAGAACTAGTAACACCATTTAATATAGACCGAATGCAGGAGTTGGTTCGTAGGGGAAATGCACAGTATCCAGGTGCAAAGTATATAGTTCGTGATAATGGAGAAAGAATAGATCTGAGGTTTCATCCAAAGCCATCAGATTTGCATTTACAATATGGTTACAAAGTGGAGCGTCACTTGAGAGATGACGATTTGGTTATTTTCAATCGACAGCCAACTTTGCACAAAATGAGTATGATGGGTCACAGGGTGAAAGTATTGCCGTGGTCCACATTTCGTATGAATTTGAGTTGCACTTCGCCATACAATGCTGATTTTGACGGCGACGAAATGAATTTACATGTACCTCAATCTATGGAAACTCGCGCTGAAGTAGAAAACATACACATAACACCCAGACAAATTATAACTCCACAAGCAAATAAACCTGTCATGGGTATTGTGCAGGACACTTTGACTGCTGTAAGAAAAATGACAAAACGAGATGTCTTTTTAACTAAAGAACAAGTCATGAATTTACTTATGTTTTTGCCAACATGGGATGGCAAAATTCCGCAGCCCTGTATTTTAAAACCACAACCACTTTGGACAGGAAAACAAATATTTACTCTAATCATTCCTGGAAATGTAAATATGGTTCGGACACATTCCACTCATCCTGATGAAGAAGATGATGGACCATATAATTGGATATCTCCTGGAGACACTAAAGTCATAGTAGAACATGGAGAGCTACTCATGGGTATTCTGTGTAAAAAATCTTTGGGTGCCTCTGCAGGTTCCTTACTTCATATTTGCATGTTAGAGTTAGGTCATGAGACTGCTGGACGATTCTATGGTAATATTCAAACAGTAATCAATAATTGGCTCCTGCTGGAAGGTCACTCGATTGGTATTGGCGATACAATTGCCGATCCTCAAACATATCAAGAAATTCAGAAAGCTATAGTCAAAGCTAAAGATGATGTAATAGAGGTAATTCAAAAGGCGCACAACATGGAACTCGAACCAACTCCGGGTAATACTCTCAGGCAGACATTCGAAAATCAAGTAAATCGCATTCTGAACGACGCTCGTGACAAGACTGGAGGCTCAGCTAAGAAGTCTTTAACTGAATACAATAACTTAAAGGCTATGGTGGTAGCTGGTTCTAAAGGTTCCAACATTAACATCTCACAGGTTATTGCTTGTGTAGGGCAACAGAACGTTGAAGGAAAGCGTATTCCGTTCGGTTTTCGTAAAAGAACATTGCCACATTTCATCAAAGACGATTACGGTCCAGAATCCAGAGGTTTCGTCGAAAATTCATACCTTGCCGGCTTGACACCCTCTGAGTTTTATTTCCACGCTATGGGAGGTCGTGAAGGTCTCATTGATACCGCTGTAAAAACTGCTGAAACTGGTTACATTCAACGTCGTTTAATAAAGGCTATGGAGTCAGTTATGGTACATTATGATGGAACTGTCCGTAATTCTGTCGGGCAGTTGATTCAATTGCGGTACGGAGAGGATGGTCTCGCGGGTGAGACTGTAGAATTCCAGAATATGCCCACAGTCAAACTATCTAATAAAGCATTTGAGAAGAAGTTTAAATTTGATCCAACCAATGAAAGGTATTTGAAAAGAATATTCAATGAGGAAATTATTAAAGAGCTTACAGAGTCTGGTTATGTTATTGGCGACCTAGAAAGCGAATGGGAACAATTATGTAAAGATAGAGAAATATTGCGGCAAATTTTCCCCAGTGGTGAGTCTAAAGTTGTACTGCCTTGCAACTTTAGAAGAATGATTTGGAATGTACAAAAGATTTTCCACATTAACAAGAGATTACCTACTGACTTGAGTCCAATTAAGGTTATACAGGGGGTTAAGGATCTTTTGAAAAAATGCGTGATAGTAGCTGGTGATGATCGATTGTCAAAACAAGCTAATGAGAATGCGACATTACTGTTCCAATGTCTAGTAAGGTCTACATTATGCACAAAATTTGTTTCTGAAGAATACAGGCTTTCAAGTGAAGCTTTTGAATGGTTGATTGGAGAAATAGAGACAAGGTTCCAACAAGCACAAGTGAATCCTGGAGAAATGGTCGGAGCCCTGGCCGCCCAGTCACTCGGAGAGCCCGCCACTCAGATGACACTGAACACTTTCCACTTTGCTGGTGTGTCGTCCAAAAACGTAACTCTCGGTGTGCCGCGTCTTAAGGAAATTATTAACATTTCTAAAAAACCGAAAGCGCCTTCACTCACAGTCTTTCTTACTGGCGGAGCAGCTAGAGACGCTGAAAAGGCCAAAAATGTACTATGTAGATTGGAACACACTACATTACGTAAAGTCACTGCCAATACTGCTATTTATTACGACCCTGACCCACAAAATACTGTAATTAGCGAAGATCAAGAGTTCGTTAATGTTTATTATGAAATGCCTGACTTCGACCCAACAAAAATTTCACCATGGTTACTTCGTATCGAATTGGACCGTAAAAGGATGACTGATAAAAAATTAACTATGGAGCAAATTGCAGAGAAAATTAATGCTGGGTTCGGTGACGACCTTAACTGTATCTTTAACGATGATAACGCAGAAAAACTTGTGTTACGTATTAGAATTATGAATAATGAAGAGAGTAAATTCCAAGATAATGATGAAGAAACTGTTGATAAGATGGAAGATGACATGTTCTTGAGATGTATCGAAGCTAATATGTTGTCTGATATGACATTGCAAGGTATAGAAGCAATCGCCAAAGTGTACATGCACTTGCCTCAGACTGAAGCTAAGAAGCGTATTATAATAACTGATCAGGGTGAATTTAAAGCAATAGCGGAATGGTTATTGGAAACTGACGGTACTTCCTTAATGAAAGTATTATCAGAACGCGATGTAGACCCGATAAGAACTTTCAGTAACGACATTTGCGAAATCTTCCAAGTGCTCGGAATAGAAGCTGTACGTAAATCAGTTGAAAAGGAAATGAACGCTGTGTTGCAATTCTACGGCTTATACGTAAACTACCGTCATCTTGCCTTACTTTGTGACGTCATGACGGCTAAAGGTCATCTTATGGCTATCACTCGTCACGGTATCAACAGGCAAGACACTGGAGCTCTCATGAGGTGCTCTTTCGAAGAAACAGTCGACGTCCTGCTGGATGCTGCAAGTCACGCTGAAGTAGATCCCATGAGAGGTGTATCAGAAAATATTATTATGGGACAGTTACCTAGAATGGGAACTGGTAAATATATTTTTTTATTGACATGTTTTACATAATATGTTATTTACATTTTTAATTTGTTTAATATTTTAGTTATTTTATATTGTGATTAATAAAAAGAGCTGTAAATGAGTTTAATATTTTAAAAATTTATGATTTTTTTTTATTTAAAATTATAGCTGTGATAAATTACTACTTGTTACAGGTTGTTTCGATCTGTTATTGGATGCGGAAAAGTGTAAACATGGTATGGAAATGGGTGGCCTGGGTGTTGGTATGGGAGTTGGAGGTGGCATGTATTTTGGTGTAGGAACACCGTCAATGACTCCGCTCATGACACCTTGGTCCAATCAAAATACACCTGGATATGGAAGCAGCGTTTGGTCTCCTGGGCAAGGTAAATAAGATATATATATTTTATTAACTTCAGTACTTTCTCTTATGGGAGATCCATGATTTATATAATTTGTTTATTTTCAGTTGGTAGCAGTATGACTCCAGGTGGTCCTTCATTTTCACCATCTGGTGCTTCGGATGCGTCAGGATTATCACCAGCTTACAGCAGTTCGTGGTCGCCACAACCAGGATCTCCAGGGTCACCCGGAGCTCCTTTGTCTCCTTACGCTTCGCCGGCTGGTGCCTCTCCGTCATATTCACCAACAAGTCCGGTGTATGCCGCTCCATCGCCCAGTCTTACCCCCACGTCCCCACACTATTCCCCTACAAGTCCTTCATATTCGCCGACGTCACCTCACTATTCTCCAACATCACCAATATATTCTCCGACTTCGCCCAGCTACTCACCAACCTCGCCTGGTTACTCCCCCACATCGCCATCCTACTCGCCGACGTCCCCCAGCTATTCACCGACGTCGCCAAGTTATTCACCGACGAGTCCGGCATATTCGCCGACATCACCTAGCTACTCTGCTACTTCCCCGAGTTACTCGCCAACAAGTCCCTCGTATTCACCAACTAGTCCGTCCTATTCGCCAACCAGTGCCGCTTATTCTCCTACATCTCCTGGTTATTCACCGTCTTCACCGAGCTATTCACCAACGAGCCCGGCGTACAGTCCAGCATCTCTTAGCTATTCTCCATCTTCACCAAATTACACACCAACAGCTCCGGCATATTCACCAACCAGTCCTTCATATTCTCCAACATATTCTCCTACTTCACCCAGCTACTCGCCATCCTCGCCGAAGTACTCGCCGTCACCGAACTATTCGCCGACATCTCCGTCACTCGCCGGAGGAAGCCCCACGTATTCACCAACAAATCCTCAATACATGCCAAAAAGTCCACAATACTCGCCGACGAGTACTGCATATTCACCATCTTCCCCACAACATCCAGGAAGTACCCAGTATTCACCTTCTTCCCCAAATTATTCACCTTCACCAAATTATTCGCCATCCTCACCAGGGTATTCACCGTCATCAACGAAATATTCGCCCACTTCGCCGACGTTCACTCCTACGTCCTCAAATTATTCTCCGACATCACCAGCTTATTCACCTTCTTCGGCAGGTCCTTCTTCATACTCACCTACGTCTCCAAACTATTCACCGACATCACCATCTCATGACGATATGGATGATTAAACAATAAGAGAAATGACACATTATTTTGTTTCAAATCATCTTTGACAATTTAAGTGTTATAGATTTTTTTAGAAAACGTTTAAAGCGCAAGACTACCTATGTGTAATTAAAATATATTGAATGTCTTTTTTATTAATAATGATAATAATACAAGTCTTGTAGTAACCAATCCTTTAAGGACAAAAAAAACATAAATAATAAAAAAACATAAAAAACTGTACTATGTGTATAACATTTAATGTGGCACATCACACAACACACTTAGAATAAGATGTAATTTATGTAATAATGTTAATAAAAGGAAAAGTGTTTTTTGTTGTATACCAAATTTGTTAATGATGAGGTATCTTGATTCATCCAAATATTTATAACATTAAAATTACATTACGATATTCAAACAATATTTTTTTAGAAAAAAAAAACATATATTTTTCATAACTTTTCTTACTTTCTTATTAGTTTGATTGTTACAAAATATTCAAATTTAATGGTTTTAAGTTGCTATATTGTATTATCAATTCTTATTGTTTATTAAAACATATGTCAAGTACCTTTTTGTGCATTTCAAAAGAAGTTTTTAATTATTTTTTAAGTTTAATTTAGATATTAAGATTTAGAAATAGGCATAACTTTATCAGAAACCTTTGAAAACTTTACTATTATTTTTTTAATAAATGATTAAAAGTTAGATTCCGTGTATCATTTAATCTATTATGTAGAATTGTAATTTTATTTAATAAAGTATACATAAATACACGCAAAGGAGTTTTATTAATTACTTAGCACATAGCAAGGTATGCAGAGGGAGCTTAGACATTAGTGTTAAGACATTTCCGTTCTCACTTCCTGTCAAATTCTGGAATCATTGCGTTTTGAGTGGCGGAACTCAACGCCGCGCTTGCGCTAATATATTAAATATACCACTCGAGTGGGAATTGAATTCACGTTTTTGAAATTTCTTTGAGTGGGAAATGAATCAATTTTATGTTTTTAAATTTCTATCTCGATACAAAATATGAGCGCCGGATGGATACCTAATGGCATATATTTAATAATTATGCTTAAGCCTCTACTCCATATTTTTAGATAAATAATTAGAAAGATTACTTTAGTCATAGAGTAAAACTGGAAATAATACAAAACGAAGTGTTCAATGACCATATTTAATCGTAATCTAAAAACCATAATACAAACAGTTGTATTACATATAAGTATTTCAACCAAATAACTATATTTATGCTTCTTATATTAACTACGTATAATACATATCAGATATATTAAATTAATTTGGAAGATATTTGACGTGAAGGGTTATACTTCCTGCACCTACGTAATATAAAATTAAATTCCTACCTAAATAATTGAGCTGCAACATTCACAATATTGTCACATATACATATTTGTCGTCATCTATAATAATTATAATATAATGCATTTAATAATGAATTAGCCGTTATAATTAATAATTACTGCATCGATTTCTTATTATTCTTACAGGTATCTAAGTAACGGTAAAATTAATCCATTCCATGAAACCAGGAAAAATATAGAAATACTTAGTCTGCGCTTTTGGCGCAACAAAAATATGAAAGAAACAAAAAAAATGCCTAATACCATTATACAACAATTTTTAAGAATTTCAATAAAGCTTCAAAATTTCTACGCCACTTATAAGTTTTTTTTTAATTTCACGCTGCATCCGAAAATAGCCGGGTAGGCAGAGGGAACCTTGTGTTTATATATTCCATTTCCCATGCACAGTAAAATTTTCAAGTTATAAAGTTATTTTTTATTATCCTAAAGTAATATTTAATAGATGGTAATTTCTTCATAAAATGGAACTTACACACAATTAATGGTGCCATAGCAAAAATTAATTTCGTAATTTACAATATTTTCTATGGGTATTATCTATTTTTTCTAATTCTAGGACTTAGGGTAGGACTTACAATCAGTTTCATCGTTGACAATTTATAAAATTACGTAAAAATTTAGTTAATCCAATACTATTGTGCTTTCCATAAACATCGAACACAGCCATTTTATAATTCTATATGCCTAAGTATTTTTCAATTATCTACGACACGATTAGGTACATACAATTTCTAATACAAGTTTTTATATAATATAATTATGTGAAGTGAAAGATATTACAGATAAATAGAATGAGCTCAGTGAGTAAAATAGTAAGTAATAGTTTTTTAGTTTGTCCAACGTGTAAGCTTTTTATTTTAAGGATTAGGTACTTAGGTATTGCACAAATATGTTATTGGTGAGATCTATTCTTCTTCAGATTATTATCCTTTAATTATTTTAAGGAAGCATCTAAATGTGTTAGGTAAACATTATCGTACTTGCTTACCTCTATTTTTTCTATAGGTACATTCGCGGTAATATTTCACTACAATATATTAATATAAATATTTAACGAAGATACAAATTTGTTATATTTATAAAACTTCAATAAAAAGGAACTATGTGGATCGATTTGTTTTGTTAATAAAATTATATAATACAATTATATATTCCAAATAATATTAAATTCGATTAAGAATATTTAGATAGGTACTATCCATATGTTAACTTATTTTCCTCTATAGATTTCAATGATGCGATCCTGATCAACGTACTCAAATATATGAGGAGCATCCATTAAGATACCCACAGTGCCGGCAGTGGTCACGAGAAAGAATATATATAATTGCAGTCTATCAATAACCATTGCTACATACTTCCAGTCCTCTCGAGTCTGAAAAAAGATGTCACATTGAAAAACAAAAACTTTATATGTAAATATTTCATAGCGTCAATTTTTATAAACAGAATTTATAACCTGTATGTAAAGATCTTCATTGCGTAAATGTTCTGCTATAAATTCAACTGCTTCAGTGGCTTTGGCCGCTTCAGGAGATAATAAAAGTGAATCTGAACTCTCAGACTCACGTCTTTCACCGAGGCCGAGTCCCCCAAGAGCACCAAGTCCACCGAGTGCCCCTACTTCGCCTCCACCGGATGCACGATTTATTTTGCAATTGGGATGATGAAGATCTGATAGTTCCATTGCTTCCATTTTACTTTGTTTCGCTCCTATTGCGCTATATAATTGAATTTAATTAAAATGTCAAATAGCCTGTTATAATTTTCTTGATGTATTCTAGTATGGAATTATATGAATTAAATTTATACATACCTTATATGTTTAGGTAAGTCGTGGGGTGCCGCTGCGTGCGGTGGCGCTCCCATACCAGGCATCTCCATCATCCATCGCAAACGCGTCTTGCGAGGACGACGCATGAGAAGGGCTGCTGGTAAATAGTGCAAGAAAACACTTCGAATCCACAATGGCATTCTGCAAATATAAGAATATAATATATGCTTTTATCTTTAAATTTTAATTGTTAAATAAATATTTTAAATCTGTTACCTATGTGTTCTCGGGCCTCTGAAATTCCAGTTAATGATAATTACAGTAACAAGAATACTGACTGTATTCATAATAAACGTAAAAAGGAGATATTTCGCGATAAGTGGAAGTACAAGTGAAGTTGGCGGAAGAATTTTCGATACCAATAACAGAAACACGACCAGTGACAGCAAAATGCTTATACCTAGAGTCACCTGAAAGAAAAAACAATATTATAATCCGTCAATTATTCGAAATATATCAAATAAGTTAATGCCTTGAATATAGTGCTTACTTTTTCTCCAGCTTCAGCAGGTAAATAAAATACAAGAACACATAGAAATGAAATCAAAACTGTTGGCAAAATTAAGTTAACTGTATAGAACAGAGTCTTCCTTCTGATGATAATATAAAATGTAATATCGGTTTCGGTTGGGTGGTTTCCTTCGTATATATTCAAGTATGCAGGTACTTCGATTATATCCCATGTGCCAGACTTCCAATAGTCAGAAAGATCTACGAAATTTTTATTATTGTACAATGCAAGTGACACTTGATCACCGTTGAACGTCCACGATCCAAACTTCATGATACATGTTTGCTGGTCAAACGGAAAGTATGTCACGTCGATGGTGCAAGAACTCTGGAAAAAACATATTGGTATTGAATAAATTTTATAAGGGCACCTTACAATAAAATTGCACGTATTACAAGTCACTCTGTTTTACCTGGTAAATAGCAGGGGGAACCCATAAGACTTCTCCATTTGGATAGATTAAAACGTTAGATTTATATCGTACTTCATAGTTTCCGTCAGCGCTATAATAAAAATAATGCCATTATAACAATGTTTATACTTACGGTATATATACATATAGATATATGTTTAAATTTCTTACTTATTAAAAAGCACAATGTCAGGTTTCCATACTTTGTCAGGGGGCAGTCTCAGCACACCAATACCACCGTAATCAGCTTCATCCCACATTAGCTGATAATCCATCCATACCAGTCGTAGCCAAACATTTGACTTCATGATTTGATTTTTTTCATTCTGTAAAAAGACGAAAAGGAACTCTTTTTGTATTGCACGTTGCTATTTCCTATTATGTATTATTATTTTTATTAATTTTTAATTTTTAAAAGTATGTTTCCTTATGACATAAAATTGTAAGAAAATCACTTACAACATTAATAAGTTGAACAAAGGCAAGGCCAAATCGGACATCCACTTTTTGTGTCATGTTTTGAACGGGCCGGATGAGCTTGTTGTACCCACGGAACAGATCTCGAACTAACCTCTCTTCGTCCTCTGAACACCATCCTGGGTAAATAAAATTATGATTGTATGAATGGTTAAAATCATATGAAATTGGATCATCCAAATCTTTCAAACAAGAAATATTCGTTAAATGTTTTTTTATTATATAGCAGTAAGAAACGCCAAAAAACGTATAGAATTATTCTTTTTAATTTATCTGTTGATATATATAAAATGAATGGAAACCAATTAACTGCTTCATCAATAAAATTTAAATTTCAAAGCTCAAAATTTCTAAGGAGTGTCCGCTGTATTACGCTGATGCTGCAACTACGATCAATAAGGACCACTTCGTGAGATGTGAAGGTATCAATGTCGGATCAAAGGTTTTATTATTATTTTTCTTCCTGCAAAAGGTCTAATGTACTATTAGAAAAGAATTAATATTTTGTAAATAATTACATTCGTATTTTATATACTTACTTAAAATACTGATTATAAAATAGGCGGACAAGTATTTAATAACTCATGGATATAATTTACATTTTGATTTAAAATATGTTTAATATAATTTTTATTTAATTTGTAGTTTTAAATTAAATATTATATTATTATTTATCACTTTGCTAATTACTTCGCACGGTTGTAAAAATTTTAGAGCTGCATATCTAATCATAATGTTGAATTAAATAATTCGAATATATGCAGTAGTATCGCATACCTGAATAGAGAGCTGCAAGAAGAGCAATAACCAGGAATCGTACGCGCGACCCTGCCGTCATGGCGGCCGCC
>FASU01004911.1:0-11957 GCA_001486225.1 Heliconius pardalinus sergestus | reverse complement strand
CCCCCCTCCCCCCCCCCTTTCCCCCCCCCCCCCCTTTCCCTCCCCCCCCCCCCCTCCCCTCCCCCGCCCGCCCCCGGCCCTACCCCCCCGCCTACACCGCGTGCTTGCAGATTACTTCGCTCTTTCAAACAGGCTCGTACCGAATGTAGAACATTTTCAGAACCCCATATAATTACTTGTAATCATGGACATAGTATAATTATGTATCGAAAATTAATTTAATTTCTAAATATGTTTTTTTTATTTTAGTTATTGAGTAACTCTGTTATCATATATATTTCTAATATTTCAAATTAATTATATATACTGGTATGTAAAATTTCTTTCCAAATGTGCATAAAAGCTAATTAAGTTTTGATTAAAAATTTGTGATATTTGTCTTATTATTTTAATCAAAGCCGCAGGCTTAATAATAAAAAAATGTTCATATTTTTATAATATGGTATGGTACAATATAACTGTAAAATATTATTTTCTATTTAGTTTATACTACTGAGGTATAAGTGTTGATCAAGCCTATAATTATCTTTCTGAATTCCATGTTGTGTATTCATAAATATTTATTATATTTTTTTATATTAACTTATATTAAATGGTTTCAGCAATTTATTAATATGAAACAGTTATTGACTTCAAAATGACAGCATTCTCGTTTCCCAGCATCGAATCATCATTTAGTTACATCACGAGTAGAGCTAAGAGTCTTTATGTTTCTACAGCGTTCGATGGGTAGGTGGGTGCGCATGTGCAGTTATCCCTCGGGATATCATCGATTGTCTACAGTTACTCAGCCTGTTCCAAGCCCAAATCTAGTTAGGAATATATAGGTCAGGGCTATTTAAGCGTCAATGCGGAGCATGATTTTAAATTTTTATAAGTGCTGAAGCATTAAATAGTTTGGAATTAATTAAAAATGAATAAATTTAAAGCTTACAGGAATATAGGAATTAGAAATCAAAAGCTTATATTTTCATTCGTTTATATTTAATAAACAAAGTGCAATTCAGAGTATTAACCCTAACAATTGAACAAATTACGGGGACAAACATCGTCCCAACGCCGACGTGGATGCGGCGCATTACTGCGCTATCCAATACGAAGATAGTAATAACCAACAATGAGGTGTAATGCGCTTCATCCGCCGCACGGCTCTCCACCGCCGTCGAGGCCGAGGAGATCAGGTTATATAACAATAAATAAATAAAGGGATGATAGAAAACACTGATATAAAATCACACGCGTTCCGCAACTTCCAAAGGAACGTATATGATTATTTTTAAACAAGGCCTCGGAAAAGGAAAACTGAATAGGAGGACTGCGAGGGTACAATCGATTCGATTTTTTATGTATCCGCGCAGCTCCAATAATTTTGTTTAGTTTTCCTCTTAAGAGACTTACAATGTTTTCGAAAAAATAACAATATACGATATTAATGAATGATATAAAAGATCGATGGTATGAAAAAATAACATTTTATGATTTAGACTGGTATATTCGTGGCAACACATTGTGGGCGGTGATCTAAACAAGTCCTATAAGGATTTTATACATATAAACTTTTTGTGTCGGCAGTAAGTTTTATACAATTCCATATAACAACATAAACACGCTGTATTACCACTTTTGTAGTTTTAGATTGATGTACATATTTTTAAGGAAAACTAATTGGGTGTTATGAATTAATATTTTGTTAAAATTTATAGTATTGCTATACATTATTTGTTATATTTGTTGATTGAGAAATTTTAGTAAGCAATTTCAGTATTATAATTCCATTGAAATAAGTACGAGGTATAAACGTGATATCACCATGTAATGTAATGTAACGTAATTATTGGTATATGTATATGTAGTTTCGAAAGACCCAAGTATGATTAAAACAAAATAATATTTTAACTACAACTTTTAACGAACGTTTTATTAAGCTATAGCTTTGGATATTTTACCATTTATAACAATATCGACCCGTTCACAACGAGGCATATCACAACCTGTACCAATTGAATCAACATTGTTTGTAAAGTTCTACACTAGCTACTGACACAAATAAACTCAGGGATCATAACCACGATTCACGGAATCGAATAAGAAGTAAACAAAGGGCCATTGCTTCACTGCCCAATTCCTAAACTGTACATAAATTTTAAGATTTGAGAAAAATCTAACAAAGATTTAAACTTTATATGCGACAGGTTGTTCAACGGTAAGAAGGAAGACGTCTTTGTGCTATAATTTTCCATATCCACCACAGTCGTGAATTGTGGTCCAAGTTGGCGACTATTCTAGCGTGGATCACTATAAGCCAGCCCATCAAAACGTTGGCAGAGCCATACTGCCGCATTGCTTACATTATTCTTATTGTTGTGATAGACCAACCCTTAAGAAGACTTATATTAACTGAAAAGTATTGCTTGCTCATTACATGTCAGTTGTCTGAGACTAAACGATATATTGTCTCTGAATTAAATTACCAGTCGTTGATAATCAAGAGGGCATAGACTAACCGAAGACCGCTGGAGACAGGCCTCAGAGAGTAAAGGACAGTGGTGAGATACAGGGTAGGCAGTATTTGGTTCAATGCAAAGGGATGGCAGTCAGCGGTAACTTATCTCTACAGGGGGGCGCGGGCGGCGAGGCACACGGCGGCAACTCCGTCGTCGCAGCGTCGACGCCCGCGCCGCTTCACACATCACAACTTAATTAATATTCGCGGTATCACAGAACGTTACGCGTGCGCACGCGCAGCCGCAGGCGGGCGGGTCGCTACGACACCATGATGTGCGGCGCGGACAGCAGCACGGCTAGCGTGGCAATGATTGTGAACAGGGTAAAGATAATAAGGCACAGTCTGTCCACGACCATGGCAGCGAATTTCCAGTCGCGCGAAATGTCCGCATCTTCGTCCGACTTGCGCATCTGTAACAATATAACACATTACAATACTCATTTCGGTGTATTGATTGAATACTATATTACTTTTGCAGGCTACATTCATTTATCAGACCTGATCTGTGATGACTCGAATCTCTTTGAGTATGAGTGAGAGTTCGTAGTCCACACCGAAGCAGCTATGCGCCGCAAGACCCGCGCCATTTTCTTCGCCACTCCTACAAAAATATAATTCTGTAATTCTATATACACCGTTGTTATATAAACTACAGGTTCGGCATAGGAACGTGGGGCTCTACGGGAGTTATGCTGATTCGCGTGACAGAATAGACCCAAGACCCAGAGCGGAAGTTTTAGATAGATGTGAAATTTATGTGAATTTAAGATGAGCTTATTGATGTCAATGAAGCTATTCGGGTCGGATTTAACTGCGGAACGTTTGAGGCAGGGTGTAGTATTGTATCCGTGCTATTTACGGCGAGTAGTGTTCGTGTAGATCGTCGAGGGACCTGTAGTATCGGCAGCAAGGCGGCTGCTGCGCCTGGGTATGCCGGAAGTCATCGTCGATGTCGAGCACATTCGCTAAAAGCGACTTTGAGGATCGCTCGCGCAACTCCAGATCCGGTGGTGGAGGTGCACGAGCAGGTGGCGGCGTGGCCGCATCACCTGGCCGCGACATACGGAGTATCCAAGGAAGCCAGTAGAGAAATACACATCGGATCTATGCAAAACAAAATAAATTGATTGTAACGTATGTAACGTTAAATAAAATATGCCAAACATTTGAAATAATACGAACCCAGTCACTCATTACATGAGTGTCCGCATGTCGATGGTGGTAATTAAGAATTAGAATGGTAGATACCACCGAAGAGGCCACCATAAACATGATGCAATTAAAATATGTGCCCAATAACGGAACTGCATCTGAAGTCGCTGGCATTGTTTCTGCTACCATATTCAGAAACACAGTCAGTGACAACAAAATTGTAACGCCTGTTAAAAAAAATATAAAGATTAGAAAGATGAAGAGTTAAGAAAACGCTATAATTTTATTTGAATTATGATGACAAAAGAAGAATGTCTCAACGTAGTGGCTCCTACCTAAAGAAAGCTTCTCTCCAGAATCAGGCGGTAAGGTGAAACCGAGTAATGCCATTGAGGCAATAAGCACGCATGGTACAATCAGATTGAAAAAGTAGTATAAAGTCTTTCGCCGAATAACTACCGCGAAAGTAATATCGATATACGGCTCGGGACAACAGTTGTAGTAGATTTCATTTCGCTTGCCTGGTACTCCTGGTAAAGAAAATGTTTTTTTATAAGAAATGTTTGATTTTTTTAATTAAATACATTTCTATACTAGGAAATACCTATAAGTTCCCATTCTCCATTCGTCACAAAACTACTTATGTCTCCACCACCTTCGTCTTGTAATTGTAGGTCCAGCTAAAAACAAGGAAAATAGAAATACGTTCACTTGTTTGCCAGAATATTCAGCTAAACATGATTAGCTCGAATGCAACAAGCATACTGAAATCTTACTTGATAACCATCATAAGTCCAGCTGCCAAATTTCATTTCACATCTTTGATCATCAAAAGGAAACCAGGTGATATCTATTTTGCATGTGCTCTTAAAGATCCCAGGTGGCACGTATAGACAGGAGCCGTTGTTTCGAACTACCACGTTGGTTGGGTAAGTACTGTCGAAGCCTTCATCTGCACTGTATTAGAGATTGAAATAAAAAAGAGATCAGTATTGTTTTTAATATAACTTTAATACTTATTAAATTCCTTTGTTTAGTACCTGTTGTACATAAGAACGTCTGGTTTCCATAATCTGTGTGGTGGAACTCGTAAATCCTTGACGCCGCCGAAGTCTGAAGTATTCCACCTTAAGTTCATGTCGTTCCACTCCTAAGCAAAGTAAATGGTTTTCTTGTGTAAATATTCTGTTTTTTTTATTCGTATACATTACAAATATTAAGCCTATTGATTGAGATTAAGATGAAGAGATTAAGATGTATTATAAAATGTAAATCTTTAATATATATTTTATATTGTAATTTTATTTAGATTATTTCGGTTTATGTTCTGCATACTTACTAGTTTAAGCCAGATGTTAGTTATAAGAAGCTGGTTCTTTTCATCCTGAGAAAAATATTTCATTTAATTAAAGCAATTAGTATCGTATATGTTATTATAAGCTTAAAGTTAAGATGCATTTTAATTATTTTATTCATTGTTCTATATTAGAAAAAATATTTATTTAATTATCTTTTTAATAATAAACAACACACGGATCCTTATACTACAGAGAAATCAGAGAATGTTTAAATGTCTATGAAACTATTGATATAGTACCACGTCTATAATCTGCATTAGCGTCAGGCCGAAGGAGAGCTGGAGCGGATCACTCTCGTTAACCACGGGCCGCTCCAGTACGTTGTAGTGGTCCAACAGATGGTGCAGCAGCCGTTTCTCGTGATAGCCACAATGAGCCTCTGTTAAAATTAGGACAAATTTAAATTTCACACTCGCTACTTTGCACTGATGTGCAAAATATCGTCGTAGTACAAGTGTCGTAGTATTTAACATTATATAAATAATTACCATAATATGCCCTCACAGACCGAACGTTGTAAGATCTAGATCATATTATTTTTCATCGAATGGTATTAAAAAGGAAGGCATAAATAACATATTAACAAATCCCACAATGTCACTCCACTCTTTTTAACTTAAACTAGAGAAAAAACTATCTGGCGATTTTGACTTCCTTACGTCTGGTCTCGTGCAATCTACGAAGTATGTCTAAATTGTGTCACAATAAAAAAAATCACTGTTTAGTACTATATACTGTTTAGTAAATTTTTATATTAGGATAAGTATTCTATATAAATTCATAAATTTAGTAATTCACAGATAATGTTTCTATAAGCGATGGTGGAGTATGTGAAGTAAATAGTTCAGCCAAGTACCTACGTACTTCGGCATTTGTAATAATACTATTACACACTACTATTATATTACAATATAAAAAAATCTGTTGTGAGAACAGAATTTTTATTACATACATCTTATTTCCAATATTTCACTCGTACTCACTTCCATTCTTATTTTCTTCGACTTCAACTTCGATTCCCACTTTAATTATCTCTCACTTCATATTGTCGGTCTGCTGATGTAACGCAAAGTCAATGTATATACAGAGAACTTTACAGTCTATTTTATTATATTACTATTTTACTTTACACAACTTAGGAGAGGCAGTTTTTCGTTCCTGAGTAGGCACAGGGCACCGTACCCGACATATGGTCCATTAGAATCGGATTCATCTTTCAAGAAACCCGGAAAGGGGATGATCTTAACGGGATTATACCGTTCTTCCAGAACACTGGAAGCATGTCATTTTTCGTGCCATCAACGCATTGCCGGGAGCATATGGTCTGTTCTAATCACCGAGGAAAAAAGAAGGTTGAGCAAGGTCGAATTGAAATCATCGTCAAGCATAAGGTTTCTGTATATTGCACATCCGGTATCAAGATAGAACGTACCATATCCTACTTTCATCTTACATCGTACTTTATGATTTTCTCTCTCTCTTCGTCCTCTGCTCTTTTGCTCTGACAACGGTTGCCGCAATCTTTTTTTTTGTCACGCAACTTTTAAGAATTTGCATAGAAAAGAAACATATATAATAGAATTGTAATAAACATTCGAAGACCGAGTCGAGTAATGCCGACTAATAAACGCTATTTAGACAACAACAACTTTTCAGTAGCACAGTCTTGCTGTTTTACATTGGAGTTTATGTTAGTAATTATAGGTGGGTTCTTAATTCCTTCTAACTTCAACTCCGCAGGCATCATTTCTTTGTTGGAAAGGACTTTCTTTTCCTCAAATTGATCAAGCTAATGAGCCTATTCAACTTAATAAGAAGACATTTTCAATTTATAATAAACACTCAAACATTTACACGTTTCTCAAGAGAGCAGTATATTTACTGCTTTAATTTCAAAATATGCAATATTTTCAAAATATGTTAATTTATATTTATATAATCAAAATTTTCTTTCATTGACACTCATGTAGATTATTCTGAACCAATTAAAAAATATTCAAAAATATTTTAGCCAATAAAAAATGTGTTTATTTGTTTGTTTCATTGATTTGTTTCATTTGTTTGTTTATCACAATTTAGATTTTCTTTAAATTTAATATTTATATTTCTTATAATTTATTTGCACGAAAAAATTTAAAATATCAGGTAGACCTTAATTGTTAACAGAAAATGCTTTTGAACCTTTGTACTTGTTACGTTATCTCGTGATAAAGGCTCTTGAGATTGCCTCCAATAAAATGCCAGCGTTTAAAAGTACATTCTTTGTGTGGAATTTTTACCACTTATGTTTCAGTGAGGTAAAATCTTACACAGTATTTCGTAGGCGGCGAGATATGTACTAGATCTAGACGTGGGTGTTGGTACAGTTATATGTGAAACACGTGAAGTGATAATGATTATTGTTTATTAAAATTAGAATAATAGTTGTTTTATATATTTATTGTAAATAACGGGAAATTAATGAATAAATTAGATAGGATAATAAAGTAAATGATCATTTTTAATAAAGATAAATAATATTTTGATATTTCTTTTATTGTGTAATGTAAACGCACCATTGAAAATGGACATTTTGATATCATTTGCAGAAATGTGCAAATGGTGTCAAAATGTCCGTTTTTTAAAATGTTGTTATCATCAAATCATATTTGTTATCAAGGAATAAATGAAAATTTCAAAATTTACAGTTTCTAACTAATTGTTAAAATAAAAAAAATAAAAGTAAAGTAAGTAATGGTTCTATATTTATGTTAGACGGTGAAGTAAATATTTATATAAAAAAAATAGGAATAATTAATTAAAAAATATTTCCTTGTGGAATTACACAGTACAAATGCCTTGATGTCGATGACAAGGGTATGTAAAAATAGGAGGTTGGTGGTTCGGCGCAGAGCTTACCCCTCGGCCAGAACAGGCCTAGCAGCAGCAGCAGGCCCGCGGGCGCCGCCAGCAGCGAGCGGCGCGCCCGGCCGGCCATGTCAGCGCCGCGAGCCCGCGCCGCGCGCCGCCGCGCCGCCGCGCCGCGCCATCATCCGCCCCGACACCGGCTCCCGCCTCCCTTCGCCGCACTCCCGCCCCTCTATTCCGACCCGTCGAAAACGATCAGCTTAAAAAATAATTCTTTGACGGTTTTCATAAATTAAATGTTGTTCAGGACCGCTCGCCGACGGCCACGCGTGCCGCCCGATCCTCGAGCATCGCCGACCGTGTCGCCGCTTGGTCTGTCAGGTTACGTCGTGTCTTTGAGCATTGTTGTTCAGCGGAGTGCGGCCGACCGTGGGGCAGCGGAGCCGCCGGTGTGCGGACTGGCGGAGGTGCCGCGGGCGCGCAGCCGCAGCGCCGCCGCCCGCCGCCCGCCGCCGCCCATTCACGCGCCGCGCCCTCCACCGCCCGCCCTCGGCAGCCGAAACCCACACGCTTTCCACACCAGCACTCCTTTCACCCTTCGTCTAATTATGTAAATTTTGTCCCTTTTCGAAATCTGTCTGTTTGTGTTGCGGGCTCAGCATCCCAGTTCTATATAATAAATTTCTAGCAATATAGATTTACATATAACATGCCCAAAAGTAATTAAAACTTATAAATAATTCACTTTTGCACAATGTTTTACTGATGTCAGTTTTATAAAAAAATATATTTTATCTCCGAATTTAAAAATTCAGTTAAAGAATTGTGTACAAGATATGTAGAGACTTATGTAAAATTAATCTTAGACCTTCACATTAACTGAAGAATATGTCGAATAATTAATTAAATACAAAAAATAAAATATAAAAAACAAATGAATAAGATAATTTTTAAGTAGGTCATATGTACAAAGTATATCAAACATATGAATATAATAAGTAGGTAAATGAAATATCTAATAATTACTATAGAGTTATTATTCCAAATTAGTAAAACCTCAATAAATTAACAAATCTGACTAGACAAAACATATATTAAAGTTAAATATAATTATCATATTTATGTAATAACTTATATTTAGATTGTTTGATTATAATCGAAACAAGTTTATCTATTTCATGAGAAAGTTTTGCGCTACTCGACGAGGGCGTTGCAAAAACAAAAATACTAACCACATTCATTTCAATCAGTTACGATTTTAATGGGGTTAAGAATGAGATGAGCTTTCGAATACCGACGATTGCAATTTTGAGTGTTGAATTTTGTGGTTGTGTCGAGCAGGGAGTGCGGGGAGTGCGGGGAGTGCAGGGGGGAGGTGCGAGGGGGTGCTGCGCGGCCTGCGATCAATGAGGGACACTGCCCTCGCGCCCTCCGCCGCACCCCCTTACTGCAACCTAGCATCACGAACCGCCTTTACTAATTCGCACATTGACTCTAAGGACGTCATATCACGTCGATTTGATATTCATTCAACGTTTCATGACCTATTACAATTTTATTATAAGCTGCTGAATACATAGCAGCTAAATTTCTTTCGAGGGTCGTTTTCCTTTTGGACACTCGGTACAGGTTAGACAGATTATTATAAATATATATTATACTAAGAAAGCAAGTGAATTAGGACTTTGTATACGAATATAATAAGAATATATTTTTTCAAAATTTTATAGTTTTACGTAAACAATGAGAATATTTTCGTTATATTTTTTTATAATTTACAGATAAGTGTCACTTATAATTACATAATAATGAAATTTTTGTCGTAGATATATGTAAAATATTTTGATGTTATATGTAATAAATTAAATTTCCTTTTTAATAGATTTATAAATCAGTTTCACGCAGTATCCTGACACAACAGGATAGGCAGGCAGAACCTTGTATTAAGACACTCCGTTCGCCAATTTTCGCCGAATTCTGGAGGCATTGCGTATTGAGAGGCGGAACTCATGGCCGCGGTTTGCTTCGACACCAGAGCGGTAGAAATGGAAATGAAACGTAAATAAATATTCACTTCATCGAGTGGGAATCGAACCCACAACCGCTTGTGCCGCTGCGCCACGACGGCCTTAATATTATATTTCATCGGAAAAGTGCACCAAGCCAGAGCTCAGTATGGTATTTAATAGGAAAATATGCCACCATATCAATAACCAATAACAGCACTACTGTATGACTGTATCAATTATCAGAATCATATCAGTTATTGAAGTACCTATTATTACTAACGGAACCGGAAATACTTCACTAATATCGCAAATTATATCGAGTTATAAGGTTCCACGTGTTACATGTACCTATCAATATTTAATCATATAAAATTAATAGTTTATTAATTTATCCTTTAATTTATCCTATGAGTACATAGAGTACAATAGTAAATTTTTCATCCTTTTTTAATACTATATATTTATTAATTTACTTATTTACTTATCAATAAATAATAATAATAGTATATAATTATGGCTCTATGTATTATAAATAGTTAACCATATAAATTAGAGGCGGCCTTGGCGCAGTAGCACCAGCGTGTGACTGTAACGCCATTATTGTGGGTTCGATTCACACTTGAGCAAATGAATTATTGTTTATTAATATTTTCATTTCATCGCTCTGGTACCAAGGAAAAAGCGCGGCCAGTCAAAGTTTCGCAACTCAACACGCAATGCCTTGAAAATTCGGAGGAAAATAAGGAACGCATCAGATGGAACCTAGTCTTATCTTTTGCGGGATATAGGTATCGTGAAACTAAAAAAAAAATTAAGTCAAGTACCAACATTAGGTATCACTGAAATATATTCGAGGCTTAGAGTTAAAATTTGGCAGCGATTCTGCAGTGGTGTAGTTCTCATCCTAAACTAGTGGTATTATTCCATTATCACTCTCCTGTTAACCTAAATAAGTTGAATTGGTTTATTTTGTGAAGTGAACTTAAAAGTTAATTGCTAATAATATTATAATGTTATAATTGTATAAAATTATTTGTATTTGAATCGTAGGTAATCGCAATTTAAAAGACTTTAAGGTAAGCAAAGAAAGTTTAATAGAAATTATAGTGCCTCAAGTATTCGGTGGAAAGTGGAGAACGGAAGTGTCTTATTGGGGAACGTAGTATCTGAACACTAAGTTCCCAGGTGCCCAGCTAAAAAAAATAATGTATATATACATTATAAATCCATAAGTACCACGTTGAAAAGGTTAAAACTGCCTGTGCTGACTGCTAAGAGATGCGTGTTATTAACGCTTTGCTGCACATATAAGCACAAAGTCACACAAACACCGATGACTGAAGCGTACTTGTGACTCCAAAAGCGAGTGTTTTGGGTGTTCCTACCAAAACACTATACTACCCCGACACTGCATGCTGAAACAGCCTCGAGAGATCGCAGTTATAGTCTTTGTGAATCGTAATCTGATCGCTCCAAATAACGTCGCCCTAAAGCTCTCTTGTTCTACACCTTAAAGTCCTTTATATAGATATATGTATATCTTGTAAGTCACCTCCAGAAATCTTGCAATACTCATAAGGACATCAACATAATAAAGTGAAAACATATTAACTAATATTTTTAACATACATTTCATTTCCCTGTAGTAAATAAAAGTTATAAAACGTTTACAAGTGCTTTGTATGGCTAAGAGTTTATTTTATTTTTTTGTAGTTGTCTGACCACGGTAAGTTTCACACAAACGTGGTTTATTGTCACGCAGATATTTTGTTTTAAATCGCAATTAAGCCTTTAGAAACTTCGAGTTTTTAGTTGCGCATATCCTACATATTTCGAACGTCGTCGTATAAAATATTTGCTGAGACATATTTTCTTTAAAATCATAATCATAATCAGCTTCACACTTTATCACGCACACAACATTCCCTGCTGTGGGAAGGGTGGGCAGAGGGAACCTAGTGTTAAAACACTCCGTTCCCCACTTTCCGCCGAATTCTGGAGGCATTGCGTGTTGAGTGGCGGAACTCAACGCCGCGCCTCGACTCCAGAGCGAAGGAATGAATATATAAATTTAAAGAAATATTT
>FASU01004909.1:0-10711 GCA_001486225.1 Heliconius pardalinus sergestus | reverse complement strand
AGCGTGAATCTGATTTATTTTATTTTATTTTATATAATGAACTGTATACATATATATTACATACGAATATATGAGAGTTAGCAATAAAGCTAACACAGTAATAGTACTTAGTATAATACAGTGTTATATAAGCATCGTATTTTACGCCAGTGTAGAGCTAACAAACAGTCAGTATATTTACGTGAGAGTTTCGAGATATTTCGTTATAGTACATAGGAGTACATTCATCGCTTCAGATTTATTTAAATCAAACCAAAGGAATTACACAATTTATCACATTCGGGTTAGTTATAGGGAAACATTAAATGTCGAAGTTGGTAAATGTTTTCGTTATTGCCTTGTATTTCAAATAAATTCATTTATTTGTACGGTAGATTTTTCTCCTCATATCTGTGGAAGGTAGCGGAACCTTCATTTGTCTTGCCCCTAGCATCGTCCTCGGCGTTAGCGTAGTAGATGCATCCTTTTAGGCGTCTTGTTAAGGTGACGACAGCGTGTGATATGATGTACTGTAGGACGTTTTTGATGGCCTTAGTTTGGATGATTACTACCGACTCGTTACATACGATACACAATACAATCTAGATATTAATTTATGTGAAACGACGTTTGGTTTAAATATATATGAAGAATTTTGTCAAAATAATATTATATATATTTATGATATTTTTTAGTAGTGCAAGGGCACAAACGTGCAGGGTTGTGAGTTCGATCCCCACTCGAGAAAATTAAATATTTTATGTTTTTATTTCTTCGTTATAGTAAAGAGGCATAGCGAAGCGCTGAGTTCTGAAACTCAACAGCCTTCAGAATTCAGCCGAAACTGGGGAAAGGGGTGTGTCTTTATGAGAAGGCAGTGTCTTGACACTAGTGCGTTAGGTTCCCTTGTCTCTACTTCTATGCGCGGAATACAGCTGGACTCTCCAAGAATGGACTCCGTGAAAGACCACGATGGCTTCAAACGAATCAATATAAATTATACATAATGATATATTACTTCGTTAACAATACTCTGTAATCAAACTATTAAATAATTGCCTTTGTCCGAGCCCCGTTTAATTTGCGTTAAATCATTAATTACGTTTATTTTGTTGGTATATGTTTACACAAGAGGATAACATAATTATGTATATTACACGCACATTGACGGTAGAAAATCAAGTGATAATAATCAAATTGATTTGTGTTTGGTTTCACGTAATTGGCCTTAATTATTTGATGTACAGATTAATAATTATAGTGGTGATTAAATAAAACATTATTTGTAAAGTAGGAGAAAATTAAGTGATATATCAACTTTTTTATTATAAGTTTTTTTTTTGTTACAGCTTCGCAATTTAATCCGGCATAACTAAATAAAATAAAAAAAATGAAAATTAAAAGAAAATGGTTAAGTGGGTATGTAGAGGGAATCTAATGCTAAAGCACTCCGTTTTTCAGTTTTTTTCCTAAATTACCTGACTTTACCTTCGCTTTGAAGGACGAATCTAATGCAATCGTGTTTAAAGCCAAACGCTGTTTCACTGCGCCACGAGCGACTTTTTATTAAAATATTTATTTTTAGCTTCATGCTGTATCCCGCTTTTAGCGGGGTAGACAGACGGAACATGGTAATCTAGTGTTAAGAAATTTCTTGCCCCGTAGAAGTGTTTTCACTTCAGTGTCACATCGAAGAAATAATAAAAATAATCTAAAATAATTTAGAATTCTTTCCCCAAATGCAAATTGAACTTATACTTCCTAACAAATATATTTACTCTTGTTTCATTTTAATATACGTGTTTCAATACTGAATCCATTCATTATTGTACACGAATAATATCTCATGCAAGTTGATGCATGCACTGCAACTTGGTAATGTTTAGTAATAAATTTCACACAAAAATATGAGCCACTATTACTTTTCACGTAAAATATTTGTTCATTTTTAGTATGTCAGAGTAGTTTGTGAAATTGAAAAACCTTTATTTTATGCTTTTTTTTGGAATTTTATTTTAGTTTTTTAATAAATTGTGTCAACGAAACGTTATTATTATGTTACAATATTGTACATGAATAAGCAAATTTGTTTTTATTATATTTTTGCGGAAATAAAAAATTAATTACTTTATCATTTGAATTTATATGTTTTAGCACCCGCATATAACAGACAGAAGGAAATATTGTTAAAAAAGACTCCGTTTCCCACGTAGCTAAATAAAGCCCTAAATAAAGTCTAATTAAAAGCGATGGCGTGATGGCTGTAGTTTTAAATCTTGTTGAAAACTTTTTTTAACGTCACGCTGTATCCCGCAGACAGCAGGATAGACAGAGGAAACCTAAAAACTAGCATTAAGACACGATACACGCACAACAAAATAAATACATGTTCTATATATACCAACTAAAACTTAAAATAGCTTAATAATAAATACATAAGTTTCTGCTAACGTTTAATCTAGCTTACAATGTATTTCAATTTACGATCAAAATACATTTTAAAATTATGTGAATTACTTATGAGGGAAGCTTTTACAAACATATTATCTAAGATTAAAGTGCTTAATTTTGAAATTCATTAAGTCTAAGCGAAACGAGGACCGGTCGCTAATTTGAGTAATAAAATTCAACATAATGTAAAGTAGTGTGTAAGCCTATTTGATGTCTAAAGCCTAATAGCTGTCATATTAAAATATACATATATGATAATGTATATCATAAGTTAATAAGTTGTTGTATCAGTCAGTTTCACGCTGTATCCCGCACTTAGCGGGAAAGGAAGAGGGGACGTGGATGTGGTTGGATGTATTGCGTGTTGGCGGAACTCAACGCCACACTATGCCCCGATACCAGAGTGAAGAAATGAAAATATAAATTTAGAAAAAAATTTCATTTCCCCGAGTGAGTATCAACCCACGACCAGTCGCGTTTACAGTCACACACTTGTTTACTCGGAACGGCAAGCACGTGCCTATATTAAAGATGGTTGTAGGTTTGATTTCCACTCGGGGGAAAGAGATACTTTCATTTCCAAGACAAAGCACATTGAGACCGCCACTCAATGTCTCGAAAAATGGAGACCGGAGTATTTTAACACTAGGTTCCCTATAAATATGAGGGATACGGTGTGAAGCTTAAGAAAAAAACGAACGGAGAGAGCAGTATAGCTGCTGTGACCCTTTTATTTTAACTCTCTCTCTCAATAAACCAAGAGTTACGTCAAGTTCTGACAAGTTGTAGATTATTCTACATACACAACAATACAAAAATATATAAAATGCACTTCAAACATTATATTAATATTCACAGAAAAATGAAAATGAAAATTTTCACTACATATATTTGAAATTTCGCAATACTTTAAAAAAACATACTCTATTTTTACAAGAACAATTTATACTGAAAATTAGTGCAGGCGAAGTATTCAGAAATATGTTCGCTGCAGAGAAAATACTTTCCGCTACACAACTTTAGTAAGGAATTGCTATCGCGTATTTGATGACGACGCCAGCTGGCTTAATATGTTACAGCCTGTTCTTTTGTATTCTTAACGGTTTTAAACAGATTTAAGGGTGCAGGTTCGATTATAAAACCATAAAAACTTTCATTTACTAAAAGTTAATAATTAATAAGATATATTATAATATTACGTTCCATTTAATACTTATTAAGGAATCGTATAAAAGATTTAACCGTCTTTAGACAATTTCCAGGAGGTTCGGGTTCAAATTCGTCTCACTCACTAATTAATATATATAATATACTATTTTTCACCTAATCTAGTTCTTACCCCGTTTCAACGTAATATCATTAGCACCTATCGTCTCGTACTAACCCTTAGCAATCATTATTCATCATAGCGCTGGGATCTTGACTCACTCCTGATATTATAAGCTCCCCATATTATGTATAATCACATCCAATCATTATAAAATTAGCTTGGCGAAACGTAGTGCTGAGGCCGTCGTGACGCAGGGATACATAAACGCAACGGTTGTGGGTTCGATTTCCATTCAGGGGATGAAATATTTTCACTTCCTCGTTCTTGTAAGGAAAGCGTAGCGTAGAGTTTCGCCCCCATGACTCTATGCCTCAAGAAATTGGAGGCAAGTGGGGAACAGGAATGTCTTAATCGTAAACGAAACGTCTTAACTCTAGGTTTCCTTGGTTCCCTCTGTCTATTCTTATATGTGTGGGGTTCAGCTTTATTTAAAAATTTAATGAAAAGGACGTGGGTTCGGTGTCCTCTTGGGGAAAGAATTATTTTTATTTCTATACTCTGATAGACAAAGCGTGGTAGCAAAAGTTTCTTTGTCTATCCTTCTATATAACGAATTAAGCATGAAGTTGAATTCGTTTTTGATTTTACTACAGATGTTTCGTCTTTGTAAAAATTTAGAGAAATATTCCAAGCGAATAATTTATATCAGTTTAAGTTTCCGAGCAATTTCGATCCGCTTCATTATTCCGCAATATTGAGTTACTCTTTTCTCAACAATAAATTAGTGAAGTTATAGTTGGGTTAGTATACATTACGAGGTTTGGAGTGGTCATCGTTCGAGGAAACATGCGTAGCTGCTTCCAAATTCTGTATTTACCGTAGCGCTGAGCAAATCTTATTAATTTGACAAATATTTGTGCCCCAAATTCGTTTGCATTAGTCAACTCCAACATCCACGTTGTATTTATAAAAAAAATCAAAGTTATTAATATATATAAAAGCTTCTTTTTTTTTAATTTTTTATTTAATAACATATTTCGGAAATGGTAAAAAAAAATTATAAAAATAAAACCGTTTAATAAAGTCATGCTCAGGCTGAAGAGGGAAACCTTAAGTCAAGGTACTGCGTTCTCCGCTCTCCGAACTAATTCGAAACATTACATAATGAGTGGTGAGTTATTATCAAATAAATCATGAAAAGTAACTAAAACGTATTAGAATTTAATCCTGTAAATTGTTTCATTCCTTAAATATATTGCTTATATCGAAAAAAAAGGGGTACAGCAAGTACTTTGCCAAGTAGGGCGCGCCTTATGCCAAGAGACAGATTATATTTTATATGGTTTTTTACTGCGTACAATAGATATGAATAAAACTTCAAAATATAAATATAATGGTATACAGTGACTTAATATGAATGTGAATATTGATGTAGTGAAATGTCACTACGTAACTTTCAGCAGGAATAAAAGTAGTTACATTAGAATTTGAAATTAAATAATTTAAACAGCTTCACGCCTATTCCCGTATTGCAGGGTAGGAAGAAGGAACCTAGTGTTAAGACTCTCCGTTCTCCACTTTTCGCTAAGAAATTATATGTTGATTGGCTTAATTAAACGCTGCGTTTCGCGCTAAAGTCATATATTATATATCATAATTCAAATATTATGGAAAAAATATTGACAAAGAGTTCTATTAGCTATCCACAATTACTTCTTGCGGTTTAATTTCACGAAACCCTAGGAACCTAATCCGGAAAATAACAACCAAAAAAACAAGCAGCAAAATGTAAACCTTTAAAAACAATGCCTTCATTAAAATTATCTCAAAATTTAGAACCGTAAACAAAAATCACATTTCCCTTCCAATTTAAAATAGAACATCAGATCTTGAAATATTCAAAGTGACTTAATTGCTCTTTGGGCCGAGGTCGTGTAAAAATAAGACAATGCTTTCTCAACAAACAAACTGGATGCCTTCTATTGTGGCGGACAAATACTTTACTTGGTAACACTGACAGAGTCAAAATGTTATTTTTCTTAAAAAAACGTTGACGACTCCAAGATAATTGCCTAGCGTTAAACAAGATATATTTACTTATCTTAAGGTTGAATTCTTTAAGACTAAAATGAGTAAGCAAGCAAGACCGTTTCCACTGTTTTGTAGAATTTTCAAGTAAAATTCACTTGAAATTTATGATTTTTTTTTTCATTTAAAAATTCTATTGTAATTTGTGTCTATTTAGTTAAAAAACAACATTGTTGTAGATATTATCTTTCCTTTAAGTATCTTTGTCTACTTTGAACCACACGATGTTCCTCGTATAGCAATATTGGCTGAATATATATGCATTGCCAATATTAGACCTTCTTATTTTACCCCCACACAGAGTGGAATTAAAAACATATTTGAAGAAAACACAGTATTAATAACTTGCCTTTTGTGTTCTATATAAAAGCCAAATCAGTGGAAGAAGAATGCTTCCCAAAGTACACGAAAAATGTAAGTATTGTTACAATTTTGTTCTTAAAATTTTTAAAGAACGCATTCGATGCTTTATACGAAGCCGGATTTGAACAAAAAAATTGAAACAAAAGGGAATGAGTATGTGTAATTTTTGCTAAGAGATAATTAAAAGAGAATAATAAACCAAGAATATTAGCATGAAACGGTAATTAGACCGAAATTTCTCTCGGAAATCAGCACTAAAAGCCTTGTACGCTATTAAGGACGCCGTAAATAGGTCGGGAAATATGAATTTTATATACTCATGTCCCAATAACGTACTCGTACGTCCTAAGATAAAGATATGTTATTATTAAAATATTTTATATGGAAACTTCTTAAAAAAAAAAATAACGAATGTATCTAATTGTTGTCTTTGAGGGGAATGTATAAAAAAGGAAAAAAAAACTAAAAATGTTTGTTGGCAACAGAAAAAACATACGTTTCAATTGACGATACTATTGTCATAACTAACTATGAAAATATACTAAAATAATGATATTTTCAACTCGTGTGCTAAAATAACGAAACTAAATGTGGGTATATCATAATGTAACGAGCGTGTTTGTGCAGGAACAACAAAAGCTCGCCAGTTACGCAATTTCCCCGTGGCGAGCTTTCGTGGTAATCATTGTACTCCTGTACTCTACATTGAACTAATAGTAACTAAGAACAGCTTTATGGCTGTGCATCGATAGGGATTTAAGATAGGGAATGATCAATACATTCTAACTGAATTCTTTGAAACTCAACATTTATCAAAGATCGATTTTCCATTTTCCCGGTTTATTGTGGGAATACGTAGAAAAATAGAAAATTCTCTGTTTATCTATTTTTTTTTCTCCTTACTTACTTATTTATTTAGAGGCCAGTCGTAGCGCAGGGGCACAAGCGTGACTGTAAACGTGACAGACTGTGAATGCGATTCCACTCGAGGAAATTAAATATTTTCATTTGGTTGATCTGACGGCAAAGCATGACGTTGAGTTCCGCCACTCGACACGCAATGCATCCAGAATTCGGAGGAAAGTGTGGAGTGAAGTATCTTAACATTAGGCTCCCTATGCCTACCTTGCTGCATGCGAGATACAGGATGAAGCTGTAAAAAAAATTCTAGCTTATTTACAATAGGAACCTGGGAATCTAGTGTCAGAAGGAAATAAAAAAGGTTAAATATTCCATTTCCTTAAGTGGAAATAGAACCCACAACCGTCGCGTACAATTGTGACCCTATGCCACGACTGCCTCAACATTAGCTTACAATATCACCATAATAAGATGAAAAATAGAGAATCGTCCAATATATTGCAAGAAAATAAGAAAGAATATTGCAATTTAATCAATCTGTCATAATATCCATATTATTCATACTATAAGGACGTAAACAACAATCAATTTAATCAACACTAAACGCTCTATCGTAAAATCTGGACAGCAAACAACAAACAACAAAGGGGCGATAAGTAGTTATAATTTATATGACTTACCTTGAATTATTAATAGTAATAATTTACTCGGCCTGACTTGTGCCTCTGATATCCCCACCCTTTGTATACTACTTACTTAAGATGATTTGTAGGTGCAACCTAATGCTTCCTTTTGATAATTCTAATGTTGCACGGAAAAATGAACTTTATTTTCATAAGGTTTTGGGTTGTTTTTTATTTTTGGTCAAGAAATAGATTATTTATTAATATTTAGACTGTAATGCCTTTAGTATAAATATGTTATGATCAAGTCGGTTTGATTTAGTAAGGAAAAAGTGATTTTTGTATGATTAAGATATATTATTTTGTTGAAATTGGCAGTTCTCTTTAGTAGATATGGTTTATTCATAAAGTAGACGTAAGATTCAGTTTTTAAAATATTTGTTAATTGCATATACAAATTAAAAATAAAATATAATATCTTATTTTTCAGTATTTTATAACAGGAATCTCTAGAACCATACTATTATAATATCTTCCAATAACTTATATTTGGTTATACGGATATGTCTCAAGTCACGTCTTAAGATCACTGCTCGGGCAGTTTCGATGGTCTCAAGCCCATTCCCAGTTCGATTTCCGCAAGGGACGACCTTTCCGCCAACGACCCTCTCTCAAGCAGCCGCGTTGAGCACAATTGCCTCTATTCCAATTTCTCTAGGGCAAGCCAGTAGGGCAACTTGCTTATAAGGAAAAAATGAGTAGAGAGGCAGAAGTGGTACAAAATAGTCATGAGAAAAAAAAATAACAGTAGTCTTAACAATATTTTGACTAATATAACTTTCATTCTGGTTCTTTTCATTGTATACCAACAGTATAAAGTAGGGAAATACGAGAAGAAGAAAAAAATCTATAAAAGTAAGACTACTTTGGATGTTTGCCAACAGTTTTTCTTTTTATTGCCATCGACTGATATTTTTGACTTAAGAGCTCATGACAAATACGAGAAGAGCTTTATGAAATGGCGAATTACGGAACAGAACAATGCTAGAGAAATATCGAGGTGCTTAACTTTCTTATAGAGAACAATTTAAATATTCTTTTGTAATATTAATTAAATAATAATTGAACTAAATGTCGGCCAAGGTTCTCTACGAAAGAATAAAGTCTTTTTAACTTTTCATTGTAATCGAAAATTTTTAAAACGACCTGGAAGAAATACCTTGCCGTTAAAGTAGCGCAACCTAACGCAGCCCATTGCTTTTCATTTCTTATACACAAGATACAAATATAAAGGATATTAAGAAACAGGCATACTTGTAAAAGATCAAGGATAATAATAGCAAAAATTTAATTTGTATTTAGATGAAACTAGAAAGATGTCCGAGATCCCTTATTAAAGTTTTAGATTACAAAATTTTACATACAACTAATTTGTCCAAAAGTCTTTGTAGATGACAAAATGTTTCCGAGAATAAGAAAAGATTTTAATAAAATGTTGTAGTCAAAGAAAACGTAAAACATTATTTTATACCAAAAGTAATAAGAATGTATTGAAATAAATAGATTTCTTACTATAAAAGTATTATAAGCAATAAATTTAGGATTTATTGTGATACAATCACATATATGATATGTGTTGAGGCTTATCAGTTTCTTCGATTTTTTTCTTGAATTGAAATGTTAATATATTCGCATGTAGCAGGGTAGGCAGATGGAGCCAAGTGTTAAGACACTCCGTTCCCCATTAAGCCACTTCCGTTCCCCACTTTCCGCCGTATTCTTGAGGCATTGCGCGCTGCTTAGTTACCATTGCGAGAAAATGAAAATATTAAATATTTCACTACCCCGAGTAGGCATTGAACCCACAACCGTCGTGTTTAGCGTCACATGCTTGTACCCCTGCGCCATGACGGCCTCAAAAAATAAATCCTCCACCAAAAATATATAAACCAAATACATTTTACTTATTTACTAAAAATATATTTTCACGGAACATAAAACACAATTGTTATCTCACCTAGTCTCTCAATAGAATTTTCTTTCTAAAATGTAATACAATTTTACAGTGGTACAACGTACCTACATATATGATTTATGGCAATCGATTAGAGGATGCAGGCGAGGGTGCAAGTGTAGTGATCGACGTAATCTCTCCTCCGTACCGCTTTATATATTGTATGCCTGTCAGATTTTGTGGTATAAAAGATTTTTTCTGTTATTCTTTATTTTTTATAGGGTGGATTTATATGAGTTTTTTTTTATAGGAAAGTTATAAGAAAATTAATTCAACACGTAATGCCTTTAGAATTCGGTGGAAAATTGTTTTCCCTTTAACTCTAGGTTCGTAGGAAGTGGGGATAAAAGAGAGCAAAAAAAAGTTTTAAAGATACTGGTAAGATATAGGTTGGGAAGCATCAAGGCGATGAATGCTGTAAGGAATTTTCCGTTCTCTAGGAATATAGACTAAGCTTTGAAATTGGTCTTTTTCTATTGAAATATTATCGTTTTCTTATAAACCAAGTACTTGTCTACACTGTTTGATTTTACCATCCACTATGTATTAGACGAATCGGTGTTCTATAAGGGGACGGATTGTCTTAACACTAGATTCCCAGGTTCCCTCTTTACCCTACCATGTACAGCATACAAAAAAAGAAAAAAAATGTAAATAAATACCAAGACTGATAAAAAAATATTCTACGTATATAATAGCGTGTAAGCGAATTTGCTTCACTAACACTTCTAAACAACGAGCTAATGTTCTCTTTTACTGAGAATGTGAAGAAAATGGAGTGGGTCACGTCTAAGCTAGGCGAGGTGTGACACAAATTCTTGAATAAAGCTTAAGATTCCTATAATATACAGTATCTTGATCGCTTCGTAGGTATGGAAATTTAGGTTATTTGTTTAAAAGTTATAATAAAAATAATTTTGGAATAAAATTAGGTCTAATAAGTTTTATAAGAAGTAGTTGATAATAAATAATAATGAATTGTCCTTGTCGGTTACTTTAGCATATTACATTCAATAGCTGCTTGTAATTTATAAGAGTTTAGAGCTGGCTGTCAATTTTTAT
>FASU01004905.1:0-11223 GCA_001486225.1 Heliconius pardalinus sergestus | reverse complement strand
ATATTCCTATCACTTTTCTCCGCGAAATTATTTCCATCGGAACAACTTACCTCGGTAACTTTTAGCCCCGCTCTCCCCTATTCAGATATATCCCAGTAAATATCCGATCTGTCCTCTCTGAATAGCCAGTTCTTGATGTTTACAATATTCTGTCTTGTTGTTGTTATATTCTATAATATAATAATGTTACTTTCAGTATTCTTGTACAACACAAATATGATATTTGCCCGAAACTAATATGTTATACGATAGACATTATAATAAGCGAAAGCAACTAATATGTAAGGAGATCTGTTTCTATTTGTACGTAGACAGAACAAATATTTTGTATTGATTTTACACTAATGACTATGGAAGATAATTCTTTGATACTACATTAGACAGTGTCCTCTAAATTTCTGCTTATTTTTTTCTTCGCGCAACTCCCACATTAGGAGGAGACTCGCGTAGTAGGCAGAAGGAACTGAGTGGTGGAAACCTAATATTTTTAAAATTCAGTGCCACATAAACAAGTCCCTTTGAATTTAAAAATGAAAAGGTTAAAGCTTTTTATTTTGAAATGCTCGCGGAAATACTTCGACTGCCATATTTTATTTTAACGTAGGTATTTTATGTGTCGTTACAGGTCGCTCTAACTCTAGAGACATAGAAGTAACAACTATCGTTAGATAATACAATTATCTATTTACCTTCACCTATACAAATTGTATGCTGGATGAGAAGAGCTGAAGATCGAGCTCAGTGGCGTGCCTTTGTAGAAGATGTCCAGCAGTGGACGAGGACAGGCTGATGATGATGATGATACAAATTGTATGGGTTGGTACACCTATAGAAAATGGGGAACCAAGTGTCTTAACACTAATTTGCCATATTCTCTACCCTATTATGTGCGGAATTAAAAAAATATTCTAAACTAGCTTGCAAGAATCTATCAATTGTAGTTTTGTAGGTAGCTAATCGATGCTCGTTTGAATATATTTTAAGACTAGGGGTTCCGAGAAATCCCAACTCAGTGCTCCAAGTAATCGACTAAATCCAATAGTTTCGTCTATGTCAATAATTTGGTGTCGTAAAAAGTTTTAGGTCTGACTCTACCGATTAAGATAAATAATAACAAAATATTTTCATATATGGTATGTGCATACAAAAATGGAATAAGGCGTTTTTACCGATATTTATTTTAATATAACCCAGACAAAGTCAAAGTACATTGCACGTAACATCTTAATGGGTACTCTTATGTATTTACAAAATGGCTTATATAGCACTATAAGTTCACCACTACACGCGACGTTCTGTTATTTCCCCTGACAGTCATATTACTGGAAGATGTACCAACATAATAAGAACTTCCTTGCCCGCTGGTGCCCATCAAATACGTAACATTGGTTCCCCGCGTAATAATTTCGAGGGACCTCGGTGAGTTGGTTATGATATACAAGATACGAGGGTCCCGGCCCCGTAGGACAGTAATTTGCACCTGTACTCTGCGATATTATGTGAGAAATTTGGACTTCACATATATGTACTAAGGACAGCTTTGATTTGAAATTGATTTTGTTTTTAAATTTGTTTCGAAGGGATAAAGGTGTGGCAGATGGTTTCTATGTATTTTGTTACTTATTTTATTGTTTTATCCTTTTGTGTATTTAGGATATTGCGTTATATTCAACTCATCGTCGTTGTAGTTGAAGTGTCTAACAGTTAATACGATGGTTCAATTTGAACTCGGTTGTATTTTAATATTATAATTGTTTCATTTCCACGATCTGGTCGAAAGAAGAACATTTGGTTGCCTAGTCAATGTTAGGAAATCAAAAATGAGTGAAAAAATGATTTGAGTATGTCTTAATATATTCCATGCTACATGTAGGAATGCATAGGTATAATACAGGAACAAGTCTTTCTTGTCCACTGCTCCTGCCAATTTTAGCTATCTGATAAATCCATTATGCCAACAGTCCAGACAATGGCTTACTATTTATAAACTGTAGGTTATCCAATTATATTATATATTTAACTTGACCTCTATATAATATATTTAAAATAATTCAACATAGAATAATATAATTAGTGTTAAAAATAACCTCTTTGCTTATTCATCCCATTTAAATACGACCATTTAACCATTAGATAGACTTTTCCTATCTTTTCATAATTGAGGCTAATAGTCGCAGAGGTGGCGTAGGGGCACAAACGTAATCAAGGTGGTCGTGGGTTCGATTCCTACAAGGGGTGTAGCTAAAATATATATAGTATAATGGAGAATAGAGTGCCACGAGGTCTTCACTGCCTTCATTATACTGGATAAATAAGCAAGCTAAAATATAACTCTTTAAAAAATTTTTTAAAATATATATGTCGAAACTTATGTTCAGGGCTTAGAAAGCAAAAGATAAAAGACTTTTAATAAAAATAAATGCAAATATATTCATAGATCACGACTTAAAATATTTCAAAGAACTCTAGTGCTAAGATTGAATAAGGTCTCATGACATACTTAAAATGTTCTTATGAATCATGATTCATCAAGAAAATTCTTAAATAGAAAAATGTTAAATATAAAAATATTAAATCAGTCTAGAGTCACACGTAATAAGGCGGAAAATGGTGAACGGAGTGTCTTAACACTAGGTTCTCTCTGTCTACCGTATTGTGTGCGAGAAATGGCAGAATGAGTTCCGCGCTTTGTTGTACAAGCCGGGTATATAACAACAATTATTAAAAATATATCAATAATTTGATTTTTTTTATTAATTAAATCATAAATGACCTCTGTTGAATGATATAGGAAATGATTTGAAACTTCTCAACAATAAATGTCAAGTGACATAATAAACTTTGACTTGTTTTGTATTTGTATCTTAATGTAGGTATATAAATTTTGAAATATAAATGTATAATATATTTTTATATTAATATATAAAATTATATTATAGTTTGTCAGTACTTTAATTTATTATATTCAAAAAATTTTAAAGTGTAAATTTTAAAAACTTAAACAAAATTATTATTTATACAGGAAACATGGAGGCTGTGTCATCACTGTCGCCCACATATGAATCATGGTTAGTATAAACGAGAAATGATCTCATCTCGAACTTATAAGGTATTACTCGATTATAACTGTTTTTATTATATATACTAGTAACTTCCCGCAATTACGTTTGCTTGCACTTTGTGCAAGTGTTCAATACTTCTTCCATATTAAATGTACTTGTTGATTCAAATTTAGATATTGCTTATTGAATAAAACTCTACGCTGCGTTTCGTCTGAACGAAACTGATAAAAGTAAGCTTTACTGATTTAAATATAAAAAATATAATCCTTCCCCTAATTGGGAATTGAACCCCCAACCATTGCGTTTACAATCAAATGCTTTATCCCTGTAACAAGACACTGTCCTAATGCGCCAGTTTGTCCTCGCCTTTATCTAATTATGTAAATTATATAAAATTCCCAATATTTTTCAATACAGTTTCTGTCAATTATTCCTATTTTTATAACTCGTGTATTTTTGAAGCGATTTAATTAGTCAGCAATTACGAGCAAAAGTAAACAGCATGATTTACAAGTTGCTTCGTTAAAATAACTTTTAAAATGTATTTAATACAAATACAAAAATTCGAACTTGTGGAATTGGTCCAAAATTAGCTTTCAAGATCAAGCTTATTTTTATCAAAGGACGTAATTAGTCTTTTCTTAACACTATCATGGCACAGTGGTTCAGTGTCTGATTGAAACCCAACGTTTATGGGTACCTATTTTGCTTTCATCGGTGTGGGGTTTCTCCACTCAATACGCCAAACAAGGCAAAAGTATCCAAAACTATATTTTTCTGCTTATCCTGCTATAATGTAGAAGATTCATGTAGCTAAAATAAATATACAATCTATATTTCAATGAAACTACAGATTTTTTTGTTAAACAAACGTAATATTCGATTTGGAATAATAAACATTTGTATAAAAGAAATTGTATAACCTTTTGTAATTTAAAACACACACGTATGTAAATATTTCCCTAAAACTACCATTATTTTAAGTAAAATAGAATGTTTTTAAACCAGTTATTATATGTTTTATGCTCTATGCTGTAGCTCAGTTCGCATTTTTAGAATTTATAAATTTATTGTACCTTTATCTCTGTGTGGCTAGTCTAGTAATATTTTTCGAAATCATCCATTTTGTATGATGGTTATGGATTCAATTCCCAGTCGGAGACACGAGCTATTTTTATTTCCTCGATCTGGTATTATAAAGTTATCATTGTATATAGGTAGTACATGGGCTGTATCCCCTACATAGCAGGATAGGCAGAGGGAACCTGGGAACCTAGTGCTTAGACACTCCGTTATCATTAAGATATTTCTGTTCCCCACATTCCGCTGAATCCTGGAGGCATTGCGCTCGACGCCAGAGCGAAGAAATTAAAATATTAAATATTTCATTTACTCGAATGGGAATCAAACCCATAACCTGACGCGTTAACAGTTACTCTCTTGTACCCATGCGCCACGATTATTTTCTTCCAAATAAAAATCTACAAACTATAACTTTTAAAAGAGAAAATAGATATTATATTTTAACACTAGAACTCCTACAGCGAAGGAATCCAAATTCCTGCCGTACATACAATATACCCCGCGATATCCAAATACCGCTTGATGCACACGAATTTTATTAGGCGCATTTTCAACATTATTTACGAACAGCCAACACGGTGAGTATTCATATTAGATTTCCGATCTTGCACCACGCCGCGGCCGTACCTATCGAGAATGTCGGCTATACGTTCAATACTTTATTTCAGTCTATTCGTGTACCCACGGCCGCCGCGACACGGAAGACTGTCAAATAAATACAAGTTAAAATATACCCGCTGTCGCGTTCTCTGATCCCCCTGTATACGTGCCATTTGAAGAATGAATTTTTGCCTGTTTTTTGTGCTATTCGGATATATTTTTGCGTGGAGCACCGGGATGCTGTACCGGCGGGACTCCGATAATGTTTTGAAGCCGGGTGAGATATGTTTTTGGTAATAAATAATGGAAAAAAAATGGAATGGAAAATAATGACGCAAATACGCTTTTTTATGACACTATTCTGGTTTTATGTAAAAATGTTCGGACTAATGGCCATCAGGGCGGATTGTTGTTTTTAATGTGGATATTTTTAGTGATAACAAAACAATCGATATATGTATGTGTTGTTTAAATCTGCATACATTTCATTTGAAAATAAAATATTGGCTCTATAATTACTAACTATTCAAATATTCTAGACTTATTAATAAAGAAACACTGAAAAGTAGGCCTTTGGAAACAAATATAAGGAATTATTTGAATGTTTTTTTTTTCATTATTGAAATTTTAACTTAATTGTGTTTCTATACAAACTATTCTAACCTAACCTTTTTTTATAAGTACATTTACCAGTAAAATTATTACATAATTGTACTACTACAAATTATTACAAACAAACACATACTCATAGCTATACCATTATTACATAGGAGAATGTAAATTTATGCATGCCTGGTATCCCCATAACGTAGTCGTGTGTGCTGCACCTGAAGCAGAACGTCTATAGTACACTTAGAATCTAATCTATAGACTAGTAACGGGTCATAAGGAATGTATGGCCTTGAGTACCTACCTGTAGTTGCATTTTATTGCATTAATTTCTCGTTTCTCTTATACAGAATGTTCCGGAATTAATATTTGATGCTAAAACACCTTCAAATTAATCAAACACTGCATGCTGAGTGGTGGAACTCAACGCCATACTTAGCCTCGATACCAGAACAAAGAAATGGAAATATAAATTTAAATAACTATTTAATTTCCTCGAGTCGGGATCGAACCCACGACTAGTGGCGATTACAGACACATTTTGTGTTCCTGCGCTACGACTGGCCTCAGTCTAAATTTTAAATTTTGATTTTATTATATTACTATACATTTCTGCACACTACAACTAAGAACAAAATAATATCTATTCCTTATACTGGGTTATATTATTCTATACTACGACGGGACCCCTTCTTTTAAGCATAAAAAATATTTGAAAACACATAATATTGAACAATATAGATAGCAGTTATTTAATATTATCGAGAGAAGGTGAACAGGTGTTTATTAATACAATTCTTATACTTATATCTTGTGCCTGCCTTGAAACTGCGCACGCGCAGGCATAGTGCACTATCGGATTTTAACTTTTATTGTATAGAGATACCAACAAAAGTATTTATTTTTGTCATGGTGGTGACAACTCAGTATCATATTATTATTCGTTTTTTATTTTATTTTATGCTATTTTTTTTATTTAAAGGATATACGATATACTATCTTATCTTACTATCTATCGATATACTATCTTTACGATGAACAAAATGTAACTGTCTTATAAATACTTTTTCTAAAATTTATATTACTATAAAAAAATTCATTACTTTAAGTCGTTTTATTTATACTCAACAACCTTTTCCTCTTTGTGCAATTTTTTATTAGTTAATATAGGAATACTTATACACAGATTATGCAAAATCGAGCTTCTATAAGCGACTTTAATTAACTCCAAAACCTCATAAATTTATAAGATTTATTGATCTACTTTTCAACTATATTTGCATTTAAATAGAGCATCGAGGCTGTCACGGTGCAGGGGTGTGAGCGTATTGACTCGTCTGTTGTGGGTTCCATTCTCACTCTGAGAATGCCTTTTCATTTCCTTCCTCTCGCACAAGGCAAAGCGCGGCGTTGAATTCCGCCACTTACCAAAATGGGGCATACAAGTGGTTTAATGAGAACGGAGTTTCTTAGCCGCCCTTAATTCTTATATATGTAATATATTCTTGGTAAAAATACAGTTATCTGATAAATGCAATCAAAATTTAAAAATTAAAGAATTTAAATAAATAGTAAAATTAAAGAAACTTGCAAAATTTATCTAATCAAGTCTTAAATCCTGCGATCTCACAATCTATAAAAAAATATATAAAGCTCTTCCGTTACTTAGTGACTCACAGACAACGCACAGAAGAAACTACTGAACTAAGAAAGTTCAAATTTGTCATGTTAAGAAGGCTAGAGGAGTAGTAATAGAATATTTCTCAAAAGCGAGGAAGAAAAAAAGAAGCTTCTCGCAAGCTACAGCTTGTCTTCATAATTATAAATTAAAACAACACCTAGAACAGCATTTACTCTTTAACAAGTTCATACTATAATTAACTACCAAACTAAATGCAAATTCTACGAGACCTCAACCGCATGATAGATAAAAATGTCCAACTGAAGCTTACAAACTGTATCGAATGCATTTAGTGAAACCCTATTTTGTCAGTGCACGATATAGACATACGAATTAGTGCTCGGTTTAGCTTAATTATTGTGTATTCAGACAGATGTATTCGATAAATACACGCTGAGAATCCAACATGTCGTATAGAGTAATTAAATTTCATATTATATATCGTATAAGATATGAAAATATAATATGCACTTATATATACTATACCTGGGGCTTAGATGTTTAATAAAGTGTGAAATATTTTCTACTTTATAATATTAGTTTGCTTGAGAGAATGTTCTTGTTATAAAATACGTATATAAATACATACTGAGACGCTGTGCTGATTAGTCACTAAGTAGAAAATGATGTGGGTTCGGTTCTCATTCGAGGTAATAAATCATTTTCATTTCTTCGCTCTGGACAATAAAGCACAGCGTTGAGTTCCGCATTTCAACCCGCAGTATCTCAAATATTGGGCGTTGCGTGTCAAAGTGTCTTAGGTTCCCTCTGCCTGTTCTCTTGTGTAGGAAAAGACGTGAATATATTTTTTTATTGACTCTGTCGAGGTGCAGTGGTAACATGGCTATTCATTGATATATACAAATATCAAAGCAGAAAATTAAATATTGTTATACAAAGAACAATTTTTGTTAGATTTGTATTCAACATTTATTTGAAAAGAAACGATACCACAAAATTTCTGACCTTACAAATTATTAAAATTGACTTTCGAAACAAAAACATTTTTCTTGGTCAAAATATACGTACATACAAAAATACTTAATTTTGTATAATTATAAGCCAAAATATTCATATGATTAATTTACCAACTATAATATTCTATATGAGAATAAAAAAAACTCATAATTATATTTTGGACACGTCCAAATATACCATATTGTAATATAAAAGGATATACAAGTTCCAAACGTAGTGCAGACGGGGCCCACGCACGAAATTAGCATTATATATTAAAAAAAATACCGTTGCATTTATGCTGACCATTTACTTAAAATATAATGGGTATTGAATTGAAACTATATTAAAATTGACTTCTTTACGTATGAAACCCCATTTTTTAAGTTATCAATTAAGATAAATTTTGAAAGGAATTGTTGGACATGTTGATATTAAGACCTGGACTTAAATCTCAATGTGTTTAAATATTCTTTATACATGATTAAGGCCTTCGTTGTGTAGAGGCAAAAGCGTGCGACAGGTTGTAGGTTCAATCTTCTTCTTGGTGTCAATGCTTGGAGAATTCAGATCATATTTTGCCAGTATTTAGCCACATTTAGGTTCAATAAGACAAAATAAATTATTATCATTTCCTCGCTCTAGTAATAAGGCAATTAGTGGCAGAGCTTAACACCGCGTTTTTTTTACTAGAGCAGCAAATGGAAAATAATTTACTAGACGATGGATTGAACCGAACCTATAATCGTCTCGTATACAGTCAGATGCTGTCATACTGGGCCACGACTGCCTCACGTTTTTGCATTTGGTAACAATAATAACATTCTTTTTATTCATTTTTGTTTCTCTATATGGGAATCAGAACCAAATGACATCATTTTGACCTTTTGCTTGACTTGCAGCGATAAAATTGCAAAAGTTAATAAATATAATACTTAGTAATATCGATATTTTTCAAATCCAATCGACATTTACTTCAAACAACTTGTGGTTCTAATGGATATCCTCATCGCCAATGACTCATTCTCAATTACCGGTGAGTATTTATGGTGACCATAGACCATACCATATAATGAAGCTGTTATTAATTAAGGCAGTCTTTGATCTTGACATTTAGTTACGTGTATTTTTTCCCTACATCTTCTCTGTGGAGTGAAAGACGTAAACAGAAAATACTTATAAATAGATATTGAAATTATTTTTTGAGTTTTTATAGTAAAGTAATTCCTTGCTCAGAATAATTGATATGAGGAAATTAAATATTTAACATTTTCATTTCTTCACTCTGGTGACCTGAAAGCGCAGCGTTGAGTTCCGCAACTCAACACGCAATGTCTCCAAAACATTCGGCGGAAAATTGGAGGCTACCTGCAGGACAAACTGTAAAGCTGAAAAAAATAACCATCCCCCTAAAATCTCTCTCTACATTACTTTTCAAATTGCTTCTTTAATTTGATTTATATGCTACGAATAGAGTTCGTGCGCCGACTCCAATACATTTGACATTTAACCACGCACTTAATATCACTTAAGTAATATTCGCAGTAAATTCCATTAGCGTTCCATTTGCTATAGAAATGTTAGTATTACACAGTACACCGAATTACATTGTTTACAAAACCTTTAAGGAGATAAGGCTGTGTTTTGTTTTGAATTATACTATTCTATATATGTTAGTACTGTGCTGTATTAATTACTATTTATATTATTATTATATAACTATTTTTACAGTTATATCATTCAATTTTCTCTATTTAAGTTCCATTTTGACAATGGATTTTTTGTGCTAATATAGTTTAATTTTTTTTTCAATAATGTTAAGATAATATATGATCCAACAGTGAGCGGTAAGAGAGGCTGGAGAAGATAGTATGTGATAATAGAGAAGAATACGTAAAAAGAATGAGGGAGCCTGCGGAGAGCATGTACTCGTGTGAGGAGTTCAGGGCGTGACAGAAGTAAGCACAGATCGCAGCGCTGGCGCTTGACGCTGCGTTCTAGGAATGAAGCGTAAAATTAATTAAAAAACGACTATTTTTAATTTCTTTCTCATTTTCAAATAAACGATTATTCTAAGTAAAAATATATTATATAGTAGATAAATTAAAATAAGTAGATATTCCATATTTTTCTATATAAAAATACATTCGTACGTAAACACGATGTATAAAATATACGCAGTTATATTTACGTAAAAGGCTCGGCCGACCTTGCACGAGCGGGCCACGGTCAAGAATTGTTGAGACCTCTTATATTACTGAGATACCTGTCACTTTAACTTACAACTGTAGTACAATTTATATTGCCCCATATTTGCTAGCTTGGCGTTTTAGCTGTATTCAAGTCCAATCGCCTAGTGTTAAGACACTCTGTTCCCCACTTTCCGCCGAATTCCGGAGACATTGCGTGTTAAGCTGCGCAACTCAACGCCGCGCTTTGCCTGGACATCAATGCTAATAAATAAAAATATCATAATATAATTTCGTTTTCTCAAGTGAAAATCCAACCTACAACTTGATGCATTGACAGACCCACGCTAATCAGGTTAAGAAAAGTGTTTAATAAAAAACATCATATCAGTTTCTCGTTATATCCCGCTTACAACAGGTAGGAAAGTGTTAGTTGTAGGTTTGAGATCTATAATTTAGGAAATTACGTAAAAAACAGCTTAAAATCCAAGCATGAAAGAAATAATCAAAATATTCCCAAGATATTACGTATATAATTAGAAATTATGTTTTGATTCTAAATATCACAATCCAAAGTTCTGAATAGCGAATATAGAAAATAGCCTAATTAGTATGGCAGGTGATACCGACGCTCTACCCGAAATACTGTTACATTTAATATTACATTTTGAATATATCAATATAATAGCAAATGCTTCTAACATTGAAAATGCTTAAATTTAGTCGAAATTATCAAACCTAAATTGTGGAATACTGAAATACATTTATGTATGTATTATTATTTTTTGTAGTAGCACGCTTTATCCCGCATATAGAAATACAGACAGAGAAAGAGCTTAGTGGTAATCTCTCTGTTCTTCGCTTACCAACTGAATTCGACGCTGTGTGTTTAAAAGAATAAGTCAACAAGAGTTCCAATAAAAAATGAGAGTGAGAAAAATTATTCCCCCGAGTGGGTGTCAAGCCTACAGCCATCAGATTTGAGTAAGGCGCTGTTTCACTGCGAGATAATGGCCTAAATTATAATACTACTAGCGGACGC
>FASU01004892.1:0-10568 GCA_001486225.1 Heliconius pardalinus sergestus | reverse complement strand
TCCCACTGGTGGGAATGAAATATTTAATATTTTCATTTCATTGTTGAATTCCCCACTCAACACGCAATGCCTCGAGATTTCGCGGAGCTGGGGAACAGAAGTGTCTTAATGGTAATGGAGTATTCACAAGTGTTTTAACCCATGTTCCTTCTGCCTACAAATATATTTAATTCGACTGAAGAAATATAGTTATGTTAATTCTGTGTATCGACAATGTGATTCAAATTCAATAAAAATCATATAAAAATAGTAGTGCTGTACAGAATTGGTTTTCCCAAAGTATTAAAAAGATCAAATTAATATAATACATACTACTATACTATTTCTAAAGTCTAAAGTTTCTTAAATTATTAAATATACTTTTCATTTTAAGATAAGGTAAAACTATGATAATAGCGATATTTAATATTGAACATCTAAAAATTTATTTTAATCAAATAATTCATATTTATCAAACAATTTTAATATTAAATGTAGAGTCTAATTCAAAAAATCCATTTTCCTTTCAATTTCAGTAATCATCTCGGCTTGTTGGGTAGCAGGCGCTGGGGTCGGGCTGCTACCTCTATTTGGATGGCACGCCGCCGTCGACTCTGCACCAGGATGCTATTTCGTGGAAGTCATGGACTACAATTATTTAGTATTCCTGTACTTCGCAACGATCGTCACTCCTAGTGTGTTACTTGCGGCGTTTTACGCTCATATCTACAGAGTAGTTGTTAAACAGGTAAATATAGTATTTATAATAGTATTTTACTCTTAAGGATATGAATATAATCTAGGAACTCGACCTACAGTTCTAGGAAAAAAATAAATGATAGGAAGGGGGAACCTGTTGAGTCATGTGGCCGTATTTACTATCAACGGCGACTATAACTTATAAGACTATAGCAGGGGTTCCCAACCAATTCTTTTTTTTTTCGGCCTTGAGGTTAATGCTGTTAGCCCTATTGGCCTTTACAGCGACACCGGGTGGGTAGGGCAGAGGGTACTCTGGCCCAGAAAATATGCAGGCACTGTGTGGCTGCCTGTGGGTAACCATTTCTTGCTCAAGGACCACTTTTATAGCAATATTGCTAGCAGGGACCATTCTGTAGGTATAATCAATATAAATTGTGATAATGGAACACAAATTTTAATTTGGGGTCGACGTGGCGAAACGGCACATGCGTGTGACTGTTATGCAACGGTTGTAGATTCCATCCCCACTCAAGGAAATGGAATATTTATTTATTACATATACCGGTATGAGCGTTTTCGCGCCCAACGACTCACCGCGTTAAGGCTGGACCTCTGGTCTGGTTGGCTATTGCCAGGGTCTGCCCTCCTACTCAACCTACTCCACTTTGCACGGTCTTTTGCGTCCTCGGTGGTTAGACCATTGGCTCTCATGTCCTGCATCACATCAGGATGTGATTAAAACTAAACGTATGAAAAACTAACAGAGAATCAGGGTCAAATTATCTTAATTAGAATTAGACATTCGCAAAAAATATTTCTCCAACCGTATATTTAATAAAATAATATAGAGAATCATTCTCATTTCACTTATTGTTTATATACTAGTACGTCTATACGCACGAATGATATGATATGCAGAACACCGCATCGGCCAGACATCTGTTTTACCTTGTATTGTAGTTTGTAGGTTATTTTTGAATATTAATTATTACTAGATACAGGTGTTAAAACCCATTGTGTTTTAAATATTTCTTAGAATTGAATTTTCTTTTTGTTTTCTACGTTTTACGTCTGGATGTGGTGAAATTATATAATAAGATATATTGTAACTCTATTGTATATTTATCATAACTCTCCTCTTTGTATTTATTTGTTCCTATTGTTCTATAGATATGAAGAATCTATTTAATTAATGTTACGAATAAACAATGACACCTGAGATAATAAATATTCTTGTACATATATGTAACCATATTGCTATATTCGTAATATTATAAAATATATTTGCATCTTAAGTTATCAGTTTCTAAAAAGAAAGTATGGCGACGATCGCTTGGGTACCGTTACTAAAGAGTCTGTCTCACAGCCATATCCTATTGGAGACGCCAATAGCTAACTATTTAATAACTCTATTAAAGTTATCAATATTATAATTACAATTTTTTATTAGCTGCAAGTAAATAATTGCTTACAATTTAAATAAATTGGTATGTAGCTTCCACTACCACACCATTTTAGCAATAATATTTTTTTTTGGGAAGTCGTACCTATTTGAAATTTATATAGATAGGTAATAATTAATAATATATTAATACATTTTTTTTATTATTTTTCCCCTGGCATTACCATGAACGGTGTTAAATTCCGCCACTCAGCACATAGTCTCGAAATCGAGCAGAAACAGGAAGGCGGCATGACTAAACACTAGGTTCTCTCTTATTAAAATATATGGACTATCTGTTTTTTAACTTTCAGTATTTTAAATCTACTTTTACATTTTTATACACAAAATATTATTTTTAATTTTTATAATATATTAAAATAATAATTTATAATTAAATTACAATCGTGAGATGAATTGTTAATTAAAATTCTTCTCGTGACATAAATCATAGAGGCTCTGTTTACTATGCAAATTAATAATAAATCTACTTATTTATGCTCTTGAGTGCTTTGGATTTATTAAAATATTTTTTATAATATAAAACAAGATAATTGTTTTTTTTTACCAAATTGTATCTTAAGCGTAGACTTTACATTTAAGGCCGTTGTGGCAAATTTTGAAATTTTAAATTAGTTTTTTTTATTTATACCTTTTTCTTAAAGTGATTGCTTCTCAATATACAATACGAGCACCTCTGTATCTTATATGGGGTTTACCATATTTTTGTTGTTTATATAATACATAACCAAAAAGGTTGAATCAATAATGACCATCTTCATTATTAATGGCTTCTAGAGTTAAGGAAAATCTTATATATTTCTACAACTTGGTTATATAATAATGTTTATGCACTACCTACATCTATATTTTTTGCATATATGTATATGTTACCGTCAACCTGTATAATTTGTTATTCTATACGATACCTCGACAATGTATAATATACAAAAAACGTGTAGGCAATGTATAAAGTAATATTTAGTTTATACTTTGCCTAGGTACTCTATTAAATACAGAATGCTCAGAATTGAATTGAATTTTGAATTTGGTTACGTATCTATAGGAAAAGAGCAAGGCAAGGGAAGGGGGAGATTGCGGGCAGGCAGGCCAGGATTTTATGTGCAGATTAGAAACTTTTAAATTAAAAAAAATGTTAAATGTATAAATTTTCAACCTACCCTAATCTAACCTAAATTACGTATAAAATATATCTCCTAAATATGCCTTGTATTCTCCTTCATGCCTTCTCCTCCTTCCTATTCATTGTCCAGGCAAAGTATGCAATAAACAATAATATTCATTTTCATACATTGCCTGGACGCTTTAGGTGTTTTATAAATTACCGAGGAATTGCATAAAATACCGAAGGTATGCAGATTGTCGGTAACATATAGGTACATGACTGTTTAATAACAGATAAACTACCTGCATGTTTTTGTTTGACATTAAAGTTCTCACAGCCACAGGCTATAAGGCGAAGTTGTTTTGATTTTTTGACCTTGACGCCTTTAAAAGTTAAACTTTAAAAATAAATTAGTATTTCAAATAAAAATGTGGCATAGCAATTACATAGTGTAAAATAAAAATCTATTACAATAGTAAATTAGACGTTTTATAAGTATACTCTAGGTAGGGTTACTTTGAAGGTTAGTAGGTTAAGTTTAAAGCTCACATGAACTGAAAGTAGCAATGGCCAATATCAATCCTAGATATATTTTATCAACAACGTAGAAAGTATTTTCACTGATTATTACTTCATTTTATTATTATTTTCTTTATTTTAATGTATGCTGGTTTGGTTTAGCGGAAAGAAGAAGAATTAGAATCTTCAACATAATTTTGAATTTATCGTCCATAGAGAGGACTTTAAGTAGCTAAACTCAATATTTTGGCCTTTTAGACTTGGCCGTTGGCACACTCTTTCTCTTAAATGATGGGGGGTCAAAGTGCCCGCTGCAGATAAAAATTACATAGTTAATTTTCTCTATATATTTATGTTCTTAAGTATATTAATACAAATAACCTTTCTATTTGTCTTTGTCGTTTAAAGATCAATGCGACAACGACAAGGAAAAAATTGAAAAACTATCTGTGAAGTACGTATCACTTCCTCCGGACGTACCTTGAAATTATCACTTTACTAAAGTGATAATTAGTATATTATTTCTCTTTAACAATAAATTAACTATATATATTATAGTATGTATGAGTTACTTTTGTATTTAATTATCTTGAGACTAGTCGTTTCACAGGTACAAATGTGTGATTGTAAATGCGATTGGTTGATTAGGTTCGATCCACACTCGATGAAATTATATATTTATTTAAATTTATTTCATTTTTTCGCTCTGATGTCGTCCCTGCGGAATTCGGTGAAAAATTTGGAGAACGGAGTGTCTTAACATTAGGTTTCCTCTACCTACCCACTATATAAAAATAATTACCCTTACCTTATACGCCATATATGAAATTTATTGTAAAATAATATGAAATATTTCATATTATTCAGAACTCTGACGTAGAAATAATTATTTAGTTGAATCATACCAAAATTCCCATATCTGCGTCACTACGTCGGATGCCTATACGCAACAAAGTTGTTTACATGGAGATACAACAGTTTGTTTTAAGAGACAGAAATATGCATACTTACGTTTATATTATCATTATATAAACAAAAGTAGTTGAAATATAGATAAAATAAATAATAAATTATTATAGTAGTATAAAGAGTATATATTTAGTAATTAAAGAGAGTCACTGTCATCACGATAGGTTGGGGTTCGATACCCACTCGAGGAAATGAAATATTTAATGTGTACATTTCTTCGCTCCGGTGTCCAGGTAAGGCGCAGTGCATTCCGGCACTTAACGCAACAGAAATCGGTGGAAAATGGGGAGCGGAGTGTCTTAACACTGGGATCCCTCTGCTTGCCCTGCTACATACGAGATACAGCGTGAAGCTGATAAATAATGAAAATCTTTCGTTATAGTTAAAGTATGTAGTGAGACAGCGTTAAACAGTAAGCCTGACGAATGTGGGTTTGATTCTCACTAGGGGGACGGCTATAGATTTTAAAATATTATCCTTTCTTAGTTTTATCAGATAATAGACGGCGTTGAATTCTGCCACTCAAGTCTGGCAAATGAGCAAAATCTGGCAAATAGTGATAAGCAGTGTTTTGACACTAGGTTGACTTAGCAGAAACAATCTAACATTAGATTAATCTGTTTTCATATATATTGTATCCATTACAGAGATATATAGTATAAAAACCTAGGGGAAAATGACCCAACTCTACGTTTTTCACACCAGCCTAGTAAATATTAACTTTCCTCTAGTAGAGATCGTAAACCGGTTGTCAGTAAGTCAGACAATTTCCAACTAAACTACGTAACGATGACGTCATCCCTTTACCAGACCATTAAAATTAACAAATGCCTAAATGACTGGTTTAATTTTACCTGTGCGTCAGCAGACACGCCGACGCGCGACGCAGACTTAATATATCAATATTGTTGTCCTTGATGCTAATTTTTCAGATAATATTCTCAAATTAACTACTAAATTTAATTAAATAATAAAAATAAACTATATACATTTTACATAGTACACTGTTGAGGCATGTAGTGATATTGTTTGGCTCTCTCTCTCTCTTTCTCTACCTTGCTAGCAACAAACGCAGGTAAAAACATCGAGTGGGACTCGCACTTAGCCGATGTTAATTAAAACTGTCTAATTATCACGATTCATGAGATACAACCTGGTGACAGAAGGATAGACAGACAGACATACATCAGAGTCTTAGTAATACTTTACTTTTTGGGTACGGAATAAAAAAATCCTAAATAAGAAAGAAAGAAGTAATGTAATTAACGGTTTTCAATCTACCTTGTAAAGCAACAAATCATGGTATAGGTGTTTATTCATCTTCTTATTATTTACACGTTGTATAATTTATCTTCAACATCGCTGACGGCATCAATGCTATAATTAAATACTCGAACAAACATCTAGTGAAATACAATACAATTTATATTATTAAAATTATGAGTATACGTATAGAATAAATCTTAGTTTGTACTAATTCTTTTATCTCATTCAGTTTATTTCTTAGAGCGAGAATCGAACCGACAACCTGTAGTGTAAACACTCGCAAGTCGCTGGCTTCTGTCTCTGTGCCATAACTTGCCTCTTAAATATATAACTCACGATAAAAGAATAATTCTTACTTTAACATTGTTTAATTGCAGATGAGCGCAGTGGTGACAGTCGAAGGTGGACAAGGTCGACACGGCACCATGCTACGCGTGCTAGGAGCTGCACAGAAGCGAGAAGTGAAAGCGACACAGAACCTTGCAATCATCGTCTTCTTCTTCATAGTGTGTTGGATTCCTCTATACACTATCAATGCTATCAAGGCTTTTATGCCTGAATTAGACATTCCAAATCCTTTAACATACTTCTGTATAATCTTTTCGCACCTGAATTCAGCAATTAATCCGTTATTATACGCTTATAATTTAAAAGATTTTCGGGCAGCCCTCAAAGGATTAATTTGTACTATATTTGGGAGAGGAGTTCCACTTCCAGCTGCCTACAGACCCCCAGTACCAATTCGGAGACCTGCATTGGAACGTTGCAATGCATTAAGAGAAAGGCCAAGAATTTACGTTAACTCTCCAGTATGGCTGCGGCAAAGAGAGGCAGAAATAGCTAATGAAGAAAGAAGTAAGGCTATATCATTAGTAAACCCAGATATGGAACCATTTTTGAACAAAGTGGTCAATGATAATTCGAGTGGTCGGCACACGCCAGAAGGTCGTGAAGGAAATAATGGACCATATCTTATCGAGACTAGTCAATGCCAGAGTCCCTATAAAAAAGTTGAGGAATTCATAAGAAGAGTCCGCAGCGTCAGCTCTGAACACAGCTGACAGGAGCCAAGCCGGGTGCCCTCGGCTTATAGTGTGGCATAATGAAGCTTTAATTTATTTTACACAATTTGTATATAATTTATCTTTTAAGAGTTATACTTAGTCCAGTATTTCTTATTTATATTGAAAATATTTTTAGATGTATAATTTTATGTATAGTACTGAAATCAATGTTTGAGATTAATATTGACGTATTTGTTAGACGTGGAGATGTGCTTCGAAATAAAACTGTCAATGTGTTATTTGCTGCTTTTATTTTACATCATATATTTTTTAGGGTTCCGTGACGAAATGTTTATAGGATCATTTTATCATCTGTCAAAATCAGAAGAGGCAGTGAAGTAAAGTAAGAAAAAAAGCATTACAAACTTATATTTGTTATCCATTTCATACAAAATTAGTGAAGATGCCCGCAAGTTTAAGTTTGTCAACTTTTATAAGTTGTAAGTACCTACTTCCCGTTGACCTACAATCCTGAAATTGCTTGAAAGCCTCGGTGAGCGAAAAGCCTTGACCCCTTTCGTAAAAGCTTAATAAAAAATATTAAACTAAAAATAACACCACTGGGGCTTACAAGTGATTAATGATCACTCGATATCTGTTTCGCGCAGGGCTCATATTTTTATGCGTCCAGATGGCTATCAAAAATCCTGATATGTTATCTGTGTTATTATTTTTGTATTGAGGTTATCTAGGTCATAATGCTTCATGAAACCACGTGCCAGCTATATTAGAGCCTATTTAGTGCCTAAATTGTATTTAAAACATGTAGAGAATTACCTTATTTTTTATTATAAATATTCTATGTTAAATCGAGGTCGTTACTAAAATATTTCACTCGTTTTGATAATAAAAAGAGGAAAACATAGAAACTTTATGAGACAAACTTGTGTTAATAATCTAGGTACAAATAGATATACGAAAATATTTAAATCTACATAACATAAGAAAGGTACAAAAATCGTATTTTTTTTTAAATTAAAATATTAAATTAGATTTTGTTTTGAATCAAAATGTTTTTTTAGATCATAGACTAAAAAAACATAAATAAACAAATAACAATAACATAACTAAATATTATATAAAAAAATATAAGGAAAATATGTCTGTTTTTACTTTCAGACAATAATTAATGGATATGACCTTAGCGATCATGTGATTGGTATCAGGTTCAGACAATAGACAAAAACGAGGGAAAAAAAAAAGATTGACTGTTGGATAAAACCTTTACAACTGAACAAGTTAGTACTAATTTTCTTTATTATAGTTACTTATATACATCAATGATAATAGAAAGTCAGTATTATTTCCTAGTTTCTAATTAAATATTTTTGTATCCAAGTAGTCGCCAATAACGCCATCTAGTGCATATGCATGTAATATGTCCAGTGGAGGTAGTTCGCAAAGATATAGTCATAGTTTAGTAGTGATAAGGCTTAAATAGTGTTGAAATAGAAACAAAGATGGCGCTTTATAATAAAAATATACAGGTCTTATATACATATGTATAGAAAAAAAATAACAGACCCAGTTAATATACCTATATGCAATTTGCACAATACAATTCAGCAGGGTAAGTAGAGGGAACCTGGGAAGCTAGTGCTAGGGACACTGCCGTTCACCACTTTCGTCGAATTCTTGAAGCAATTCGTTTTAAATGGCAGAACTCAACGCCGCGTTTTGCCTCGTTACCAGAGCGAGTGGTAATTCAATCCACAACCGCCGTGTTTACAGTCGCACTCTTTCCTTCAATTGCAATTTTTTATAAAAGTACCTATAAAATTTTATCAATAGTATGTAAATAAGTTTGAACATACACTAATGTCGAATATAAAAAAAATAAAATAAAAGACAATAATGACTACCTTTCTCAAAATGAATGCTTTATAGGGTGCCACAAAGGCGGGCTAATTGTAAGTGATGAAAAATCATGCTATATAATTAAAGAGAACAGCGTATTGTTTGATCATTATTTTTTAATGATATATCAAACGTCGATGTTTTCAATGTACACAGATAAAACATATTTTATGACAGTCTGTTAATGTGCTTAATCAGCATCTGTGAAAAATGTGCAAAATATAGTATTGTTAGCACAAATTTAAAAAAATGCTTTATATTTATTAAATTACAAAAATATTTTACACTGGTGACCCGCTCACGGCTTCGTCCACTTTAACTACACATTTTTTTCTTTACTCATTTGAATTACTTTAGTGTACTAATAACATTATCATATTGAATGATAATATTCACACACTAAGGGACAGCCAATTCAACTTTTTAAATTATGAACCGATTTAAATAAAATAAACTATAATATTAAGCCGTTTTTAAGATTAGCGTTCGCGTTAGCAAACACAAAACATTTTTACAATCATTAATTCTATTCAATTGATAACTGCCTCCAAAAATAGGTTATCATAATATTACAAAATAATTTCATGACAAGCAGAACAGAATGATGACATGAGTATTTTTATAATTATAAGTTGTATTAAACAAACTTATAATTTCATTTTTCTAACATAATTATTGCCGTATTTTAAATAATCTTTTGTATTTTTATATTTTACACTTTACGCGAACTTGCAGAATAGCCAACATAAAAGTGAATATCGAAACAAAAATAATGAAATTCATTGATAATATCAAAGATTATTTTATAGAGACTCGATTTCAACTTCGAGATAATAGTTTAGAAAATATAATATGGCTTGTTAATCTTGTACCTTCTAAAGCTGGGTTTTCCATTTTAAAAGATAGAATTTCTGGTAATGTATAAATATTCGTTTTAAAAGAAATAATTAAATTGAAGTTACTTTACATATATTTCTTATTCAAAACAAAAAATGCAACAAATAAATACTAAATAATATTATTCTATTTTCAATAGTATCTATAGTAGGTTCTGGAAAATTCTGAAAAGAGCAAACCTAGTTGAATTAAATTGTATTAGCAAAAAAAACTAAGATAAAATTAATATTATATATGTACCTACATATATTTCTTTTCTATTTCTAGCACCATTTTGGATATTGCATCTATCACTTCTGTTTTACGTGTACGGCGTCGGCAGCGTAGTATATCAAATGAAATTCGCCCAGGGAGCCAGCGACTTTATTAAGAGTTACGTTAACATTTCAATTCTCATCTTAACCGCAAATAACAGTTATTGGTTTTTAATGAAACGGTAAGCATTTAATTAAATTTAATCATTAGCTTATAAGATTGAGGTCAGTAGAGGCACAGGAGTACACTGCACAACCACACTCGAGTAAATGAAATATTTAATATTTAGCAAAACGTGGCGTTGAGTTCCGCATCTCAACACGCAAAGCTGCCAGAATTCGGCGGAAATTGGAGAGCGGAGTGTCTTAACACTAGGCTCCCTTTGCCTAACCCTTATCTTCGCAAAAAAATTTTTTTTAAGAAAAGAAAAAAATATGCATACTGGTAGCTTCTTTGGGCTATAAAAAACATAAAAAAAAAATTAAAAAATCAT
>FASU01004891.1:2607-13976 GCA_001486225.1 Heliconius pardalinus sergestus | reverse complement strand
TTAGAATTCACCCCTAAGCAATACGCAGGCGAAGCTGCGCGCGTCCGCTAGTGGGAATATAAATTAAAATGAATATTTTATTTCCTCGAGTAGCAATTAATCCCACAACCAGTGTTACAGTCACACTTTGTGCCCCTACGAAACGACTGGCCTCATATCTTAAACTACGAAACTATTTTGTTATGTATTTAGGTAACTGCAAACACTTCAAGTTCTAACTTTATAATAATTTATTTCTGTCATGCTAAGAAGTAAAACAATAAAATAATATTACACTACATTATTTACAATATAAAGATATATACTTTTGTATTAAGTGATATATGTTACTAAGGAAATGTAAAAATTTTTATAATTCAACAGGTCCTCTAGTATTATAAAATGTGTAGCATGATAAATATTTGTAACTTTGTATATCTTATTCAATTTCACACTTATTTACACCTCCACACTATATCCCATAATAAGTAAAGTAGGCAGAATAAGTATCACAACATTCCATTTTCTGTTTTCAGTCCAAATTCAAGATATTACATATTACCACATACCACACCAGATAACGAAATAAAAATATGTCCTAGACTTTACTACAGTGGTCTCTTATTCTATGTAAAATATAAATAATTAATATGTACTAAAGATAACTATCATACAGGTTTTTGATACCATGTGAACAGTTGTAAATCAATAGTTAGGGATTTTCAAGAGCACTCAACAACTTTTCTGCTAGTTGGTAGTAGCTTATTTAATAAACATGGATAATTTAGGTTAAAATTTAAAACATTTTTTCCTAATAATGTAAATGTGAGAAATTATCCCTAAATGTTTGTATATTATGTCTAAATTTAATTCTGTATCACACACAAACAGATTTAAATATCACCCACATAATTATCTATGAAGGACATTATTTAAGGATTATGTTATATTTATAAAGTTAAATTGAACAAGAGTAAAATATTTTTAAATAGAAAAGAAGGATAAATTTGTACGACTTTAAATTCACAATTTTGCATATTTTGTCACGTTTACAATAAACTTAAACACCTATATAGAATAAGCTATTTAAATTTTTAAACTTAGGTTATCAGCAAATACCGCTAGTTTTAGGTTATGTTTATAAGCACTCTTTGACTAAAGTCTAGGCTTAATATATTGTACATTTACCCATGTACAGCTCTATAATTCTTAGTACGTACAGATTTAAAGTATATTAAATGCATTTTATACTCACATTCTCCTCTGATTTGACTTGGTGTTGTACGACAACCGTCGCCTAAAAGTAAGACGCTGTACCATTTTCAAGCTGAAATATAAAACAAATTAGGTGTAACAAACACTAAACTGTTTAATTCACCATAACACTAATAATATTTCCTTTAAATAATATACGATTTAATTTGATTTCTTTTCACTTGGGCAAAATCCGTACCTTTTTGACAGCTGTTGACAAGAAAAGAATAACAATATATTCCTATGGTAACATTTTGCTTCAGTCTGTTTTATTTGGATAAAAAAAATATAAAATTTAATAAAATAATAAGTTATCCTTTTATATAATTATTTTATTAAAATATTTGGCTTTCGATTATTTAAATATTTTTTTAATAAAAATACGTACAACAGTCGGAACATTTCATAAGCTTATAAAAAAACATTTCATAAAACGAAGTAATCTGTTAATTAAATGTATTTTTGACAACATATTTTAAATGCAAACTTTTAACCTCTTAAACTTACAGTACAAATAAATTATATTTAAATAATTTAATTTTAAAGATATTTTCTTAGTTAAAATTAACTAACAACGAAAACGTACTTGTAATTTAGAATTTTAGTGAGCGGCAACATTAATTACAAGGTTAGTAAAATGGCTGCCATTGTGTGATGTTTTTGGTGTTTGTGTTTAAATTTTGAGATAAATCGTGTTTCTTAGTGCAAATTCCTCAAAAATGGGTAAGCAAGCTTAAAAATGTGTTTAAAATACAATTTTATAATGTATGCATAAGTAAACAAATTATTAAGAGTCTAGTCGTTGACATTCCATAGGAGATAACAGATGATTAAGTTTTCTTTTTCGATCAAAACATGGAATTCATTACTCCAATAATATAGTATGAATAATAATTTATAACTATAATGAAGCTATTGTATTATTATATATGATAAAATAGATAGAAATGTCGTGTTCTATAGTAAATAGTGCATCTGTTTTCGTAGAGATAATATATATTTTGTTTATAGTCTTATTTGACTTTAAGCACATAGTGTAAATAGATTCACTCTTAAAAATATTACGTTTAATATTATATGTTTAAACGTAAATTATTATTCGTAAAGTATTGAAAAAAATAATTAAAATCCAAGTGTTTAGTTTGTGCTTTTATCAACAGATGTCAGTAAAAAGACATGTAAGAGTTTCGTTTAAATGTAATTTTTAATTAATATTTAATTTTCGACAATATTTTCAATATAAGGAAATAATTTCTGTCACTAATCAACACTATAAATTTTTGGATTACCTATTAGCATTGTTTATATTTTTATTATGAATTAATAGTTTCTTTCCATGTTACATTGGTATAAGTTAGTGATAACAATTATAACATTTTCACTGGTGATTTTAATAGAATCCTTTCCTACTAATAATATTATAAAGGTTGAAAGTTTATAAGGATGGATGTTTGTCCCACTTTAACACAATAATATGCCTTATACAAGTTATGTCAAGATTTTGTATAATTTGGATATAATAAAATAATACTTCTAAGCACTAACTATGGATTTCTAAATATAATTAACCAGTTATAATTGTTTTTTAAAATATGTCTTATAGTAAAATATATAAAAACATTAAAAGTGTATAAATTGTTTATATTGTAAAGGCAAATAGTAATTATAGATTATAAAATATTTACATAATTGTATCCAAACACTTCCTATTTATTATTTATATATTTATAATATTATTGCTATATCAAGGTGATACTAATAAGGAAAAAAAAAATTTCTTCAAAAACATACAAATTTGAATTTAGCAGGACCACATTTTTGGTAACTGTTTAGTACTTTGAGTTAGTTTGTTAAAAGTTCAGGAGTAGGTAGAATTTTTATATTATTTTATTTGTAAAGTTGTATTTGTGCCATACATTTTTTTTCAAAACTTTTTACTTTCGCATTATTGTTTTAAAAACATATTGTATATTTTCACCCCTTATTTCTTCCTATTAAAAGAGAGATATTGTATGCTGAGTGATTAGTGCATCATTATTACTTACTTAATCGATTTAAAATTACTGAAAAATCATAGGTTACCAGTTTGATAAATAATGTATGTGATATTATTAGAATTGACAAATATTTGAGTATGATTGTGACATTTGGGCTTCCAGGGGAGATAAGCTTAGAATTTAACACTTAAGTAAATTTATTTATATTTATATGTGTACCATTATAAAAATCAAAACCTATAGGGTGTTTCCCAATCACAATCCTGAAATATACATATATTTACTACACAAGCCATATTGAGATCAAGAATTCTTTATCTTTTAAATGATATTCCATTATTTCCAACTGTGGGAACCATCCAAGTTTAATTAAAATTGGTTTAATTGCCTAGTAGTTTTTGAGACATAAGTATCTTATTACTATGTACCTTCTATGTAGGTTATTTTAATTAATTTGAAATTGATTTAATTTTCTTAAATAAATTTTTGAATAATGCTCAATCAGTTCAAAGACATAAAAGTCGAAAAGTATTTTTAATAATAATTGTTTCCCTAAAATATAATTTGAAAACGATATATATTTCACTACACCAAATGTGATAATAATCTAACAGTTAACACATTTTAATAACAGCGTTTAATGTGGATTTTCCTTTAATCTCGACATACGTAACGAATCCGGAATTCGCCATGTTTCATTTCAGGTGTCAGAAATAAGCTTTTATAATATGTTCAAAGGAGCTTAGGTTATATGTTAAGTGTAGAGTGGGAATGCTGTTTGGTTTTCAGCGGATAATCTTGTTGTTCTCTTCAAACATTAGTTGTTATCACTTGCACATTGCATCTCAGACAGAGCTTAGTATTACATATTTTTTCTTATTTAAAGAATGATTATAACAAGTTCCAGCCTCGTTTTATCAGTTTTTAAATGGGAAACAAAAAGAGCAATCTTCTCTGAGAAATATTTTTTCGTGTAAAACTTTGAAAGTCCTTTTTTATTTATGTAACCGTTTACTAAAGTATTTTTCTTTCCTAAGTGTAAATTAAGCTATATTCTGTGTAGTCGTTATAGTGAGATGCTATAATTCAATTCTAACAACTATTACGTTCAATAAAATAAAAAGTAGCTAAATATATTTTTTTATTCAATATTTATTTTTGTCCAACATTCTAATATTTCATGGTCGCCTCTCTCGAAGGCGAGAGAGGACTTGATTCGGGGAATCGTTCGACATTGAGATGGGTCATTTTGTAATAACAATAGCATGCGTTTAGGGTTGCCAACGCTGCGTGCTTAAAATGTTATATTTACTAAATATATAATGCTATTTTTGAAAAGTAGGTTACATCGAAACGATTAACTTAATGTAATATAGCCTATAATAATCTTCCTTCATAAATTATCCTTCCAACGCAAAAATATTTTTTTCAATTCAAACCATTAGTTCCTGAGATTAGTTCGTTCAATCAAACAAACTTTTTAGCTCTATAATCTTAGCGCTTACATCGTAATTAGTCGAAACTATTTATACACATTCGAGTTGTTTGTTGAATAATATTATAAAGCGTAAACGTCTTATTTAGTCCATTGTTTATTTTTAACCAAATATTTCGTGAATCATTGTGTTTTATAAAGTTCTGATTGTGTTATTGGAGTTTATGAATGAATCGTTTTTACTAAAAGTATAAATATATATTACTAATGCATTTACTTAAAACAAATTAGTATGAAAATTTGTTTTTTAGTAAGAATACAATATTCATTTAAAAAAAATATTCGAAATATCTTAGAGTGGTTAACCCTAAACAAGTGGTTATCGTTTTTTCCGCGTCAGGCTCGCGCCGACACCGCGCGACAATGCTCGCTCCTCAACCTGATCATACTATTGTTCCTACACGTCTCCTACACCTTAGGCCTTTATTTTATATAATATTATGTTATATGCATAATAACATCGTAAGTGATAGTGTGGTCTTAGTCAAGGAGTTCAAATTCAGAAAGTCCACGAATGTTACTTGTAGACACTAATATGGAACACATAGTTTCATACTTCTAAATTTCTTTACTTCCAATAACAATTTATAGCCTTTTCATTAAATAGTTTATTTAGTACTTATTCTTTAGTTTATACAATAAAGGATACAGCAGTACAAAGATGGTAAAATTAAAGGATTAAAAAATAGTCAAAATCTATATATACAAATTAAATGTATAAGACCGAGACCAGTAAAGACACATTGAAACGTTAACTACTGCGTCTGTTACGACTATTTTACTTTCTATTTCTATTTTATATCTAATATTTATTATCTCATTTAAAAATTATATATTTTTCAAAGAAAAGGAGATATATAACATTACCTACCTACTATTTGGATAAACGTCTTAAAATGATCATTTTGTTAGATATGTTTTTGAATTTAAATGACCACAAGTTTTATACCTAAAAAGGTTCTGAAACCAAAGTTTAAAGAATTTGTCGGACATTTTTTCCCGTCTACGTTTTTTTATAACTTCACGCATCTCCCGCGTAAGGCGGCGTTATACAGGGGAAAACACTTTCTGTCTTCTTCAAAGACTAGTAAAATAAAAAGCAGGTTTGAGTTACTCCATGCAACAACGCGACGTAACTCAACCCTGCTGTTTATTAACATAGACAGAAGAAATTAAATTATTTTTAGATACCTACATTATAAAATATGGCAAGATATCGTTGACGTTTATTCATTTATTATATTTTATTTATTCATTCACAATGTAATGTCAGAAGTATCTGAAATGAATGTATATCCATAGGATCAATCAATAAAGACGGATAATATCGTATATAGGCTATTGTAAAGGCACACAGAACATCTCATTAGTTGGTTTTCAGTGCGTAGGATGAAAAATGACTAGATAGATATTGGCGTCCCACGCTCCGTGATGCGAATGGAAATTATAATGTTATTCTTTAATTATATTTTGCAATAAGGTATATGAATTTATTGCGGAAAGTAAACGAAGTAGTATGAACTAAACGTCGCACGAACTAAGTTTTTTTTTTCAATATAAATTACCTACAGAAATGTCATTTTAACCAAATAATATGTTGTTATTAGATTCGAATTAATCTAATAAATTAGTAAGATTATATAGGCTACAATTTTATTAATCAATCATTTTGACAGCGTAATATTATTATTATCTATTATAACGTTATTTAAAAAACCATCTAGTAACTTCAGAATTCGACGAAGAGCGGAGTGTTTCAACAGCTCTCAGCATCTGCCTACCCTGCCACATGCGGGATACAGCGTGAAGCTGACTTTTTTTAAATAACCAAATTGATAAATATACATAAAGATATTTAGATTATGATGATTATTTTTATACTAAAGGATATGTGTGCGTGGATTTTTTATTTAGTGGGGAAGGCAGGTCTTCCTGCCTGCTTTCACTGCGTTACGAAGCCTTTTCCCCATTTTCGCCCATTTCTTTAAACGTCTGTTTTTAAACGAGACGGTTTTGGGTTTGATTCTCACTTGAGATATTGAGATGTTATAAAGGATTATATATAACTCTAGATATCAAAGTGGCGTTCACGTCCTGTCTTCAAAAATATGCGGTGCCTGGGGAACGGAGTGTCCTAACACTAGTTCGCTCCGCCTGCTATTAAAAATTAAACCTCTATCAGCCCTTGCATCTGACTCGAAAATAACTTTAACAAGAGTTCAGCGAGGCGCGAGAAAATCACTTTCAAATAAAAACTGATTGAGGCAATCGTGCAGACAATTAGGCTGGGATAATATAACCATTCTCAATGGTCGTTTACTTCGCCGGGACGAATTGGAAACTGTCGGTAATGTGTTCGTGTAATTGTAATACCTTCGACGCCAGAGTGTGGTCATTTTTCTTGTTTTTTTTAATGTTTAGTATTTTTCAGCGTTTCTCTTGTAAATTTATATATTGTTGTTCTTGGAGTTTTTGACTTTGGTTTGCTGTTCAAAGGTTTATAATTAGGACATTGATTAATAATGATTAATAATATAAAATTTTACTTTTATATCAATTATTATATTATAGGATTTTATAGATCTTATAAGAGATAGGTACATATTAGATTATTACTGTGCCCAGTCATCTTCGGTAGCACCATAACCATTATCTTATTAGAATTATTAAACAAGATTTTTCTCGTTTCAAATTGCTGCTTCTAACTGCTGATGCTGGTATCAAATAAAAAGCGGCGTTCAGATCCTCTAACAGAAAAACGAAAATTATACGGTGGAAAAAAGAATCTCTTAACACTAGGTTTCGTTTATCTACACTGCTGTCAAGCTAAAAAAAATTTAAAAGTCCTACCTTTTTAACATTTATACGCTATCCTTATGTTAGTAGTAGGTACTTCTTTATTATATTGATCCTCGCAAGGCAAGTACTTTAGTTTATGAATTCCTTCAAGAGACCTTCAATCATGTTCATTCAAATGACAATACAAAGTTTTTTTCTATTGTAAATCGATACTGATCGACCAATATCCGACGATCTCCAGCTAATGGCTCATTGAAATGGAGGAGGACGATGTCATGCGATAGATGGTACTTAAAGTAGATGACTTGTCATATTGTTTGTGGTCACCCTTTTTTCCGTAGTTGAGGTTAATGCCCACTAGCCCTATTGACTTTTACAGTGATATTGGGTGGGCAAGGATGAGGGTGCTCTGGCACTAAGAATCGTGAGCGCCATGTGGCTGTACGTGGTGACGTCGACGAGGGTGTTCCTTAAGGAATTTGAACTTAGGCTTACAGCGGTTGGATGTGGTTACTATATCTAATATTTGTGTAGTGTTAACTAATTTAAGAATGTTAAAAACATCTATTTACCAATTCAGTATAATAAAGACATAATAATGTTTAAATATTTTGTATCGTTAAAATGAATTTAGGTATCAAAATGTATAGGTATATCAAATTTATTATATCCACTTTGCATATCTTCCCTATTTAATGATACCTTAATATCTCCAAGATTCATTTGCTATTGGTAGATACAAACAGACATAATGAAACAAATATATTACTTCTTTCTTCGTGTTACTTTATCTTCAATTCTACGGCACCGTAGATAATACGAGTTTGATTAGTAAATTATTGTATAGGAATGCGTTATTTTCATATACCAAGGTCGGATCTTAAAAATACACAAAATATCGGAGTGTCCACATCCACATCTCGGTTTACTCACACACGTTTGTAGCGTACAAATTGACGTATGTTTACGTGTCGACGACCCTAATACAAAATACTAAGAATGTATTGTTTCAAGCTCACAATCTAGGGCGTTAGCCCTCTAAAATGAGTTATTTGTAACAACGTGCCCGCTTCAACATTATAAACATCGTATCGCATTCCGCTCGGACTTCCTAACGAATTTTGAAAAACATTACTCATGGTTGCGTTCGGATTGGTGATGTTTGATGTATGCGTTTTATTCGTAAGTCGCTGTGGCGTCATTGGAATAGTTGTAGCATTGTTCATTATAGTTTAAGATTTAAACACGATTTTGATAACATCTTGTTACATTTAGTGGTTAAAGTAAGGGAAAATGAAAATTAGTAAAGAGTTATAACTTACAGTCGTAAAACGTTTGTTTTTCTGATATACAACAAACATTGTGTTTAGTTCCGTGCTATCTGAATTAAATCCAAGCGCAGGAAATGTGCGTTCAAAAGTATCATTTATTACGATTACAGTCCACGATTAAGTACCTCGATTAATTGATACGCAAAACAATGTATGTAAATATTATTTATCAGCGCAAATGAAATTATAAGTTTGCTAAATTTGTTTGCTTAACACATAGGCAAATAGTATTATGTTAATCTGTATATAGGCTTAGATATATTTTAATAAGAATTTTACTACAATTTCTGAACAGAAATCTAGTTAGAACGATGAGAGTGTGAACGTACGTTTTATTATAGGTGCGGTTTACTTGAGGAATTTTCAGATGAAGAAATAAAGATAAAGCCTATTTTAAATGACGTAGTCATCAACTAAGGAATGGGCAGATTTGTTTCCACATTTAAGATCGTATGCCGTACATCAAGATCCTGAGATAATCCTTATTTATTCATTCTAATTAGATGGGTTCAATATAACACAGGGCTCGTTTAAAAGTATTTATTTAAGGATCTCCCATGAATGTCTACGATGTTAAGCTCTACTTAATGGCCCCTTTCCGTCGCTGTTTGAAGGGTTACAGCCCTACAAAAACACCAAGTCCATACTCTGTTATGTGGTTCAGTGTTTATACAATATTCCTTTCATCTTTTCGAGCTTTTAGTATACGTGTATACGTGTACGTTTCGAAGTATATCAAAATATTTCTTTTTCATATTCTATTCATTCCTCGAAATGATTATGTACAGTTTATCCTACAAGCGAACTGACACGATACAAATTTCATATCGTACTTGTGCGTGCAACGAATGTTAAATTTCTTTCTGAATCGCTCGGCTATTGCCTGCAATTTGTTCGTACGTGCGAAGAGGGATTGCCTTTCCTAATTGCAGTTTGTGCGCTGCACCGGCTGTTGTGTTCACGTTGCATCATTTTTATTCCTACTTTCCTTAAATATTTTTCTCGGAAGTGCTATTTGGTACCCCTTTTTTATATTATTTAATGAGATCGAAGTTAGATGACGTTCCGAGTGCACTTAAACTGCTGCTAGGGTGGGTATGAGTATGAGCTCATACGCTAGCAGCAGTTTCCCACCTATCCATTTAAGATTTTATAGAATCTTGATAATTTGATATCCTATTAAGGAGGTGAGCGGTTGTGTAGATATGAAGCTTATAAGGTATGAAAATAGTCGCCGACGTTGCGGATTGACTCTGAATGGCGAACGGCGAGGCGTGCTCGGGCTTTGGTTAACTCGATGGGGTACAAGTCGTTTTTTGTCGGTCGGCGCCGCGCGGCCGTGTGCACTCCTCTTTTTACGTGCTCCGCGTCGGATTTTATTATTTTTATTTAACACCTGCGCCCAGTAATCTGTATTCGAACATCTCCCGAACGCTTAACTCTTTTTGGTCGTGTTTTTGTGTCGACTCGACCGATTTATAGCGTTGGTGTTTTGTCCACCAAAAAGTGTCGTTTAATTTTTCCATGTTGCTCCGTTAACAATCGATTATATTCGCTTTTGATTATCTTTTTGGAGTTCTCCGTTCTCGATTTGTTATCATTGTTTGTAGGACTTGCTAACTAGCTATACTTATATGTTAATGTCGTACGTAACTAAATCGGTGCTGATACTAATGTTTCTTAGTTAATTGACCCGCAGCTCATGTTCATTGCGTGTAATTGTCGTCGTCTTTGGGCACGGGGGCAGCGCTGGCGCCGTCTGACCTTGTTATTTAGACACATTACATTTTGCATGTCAATTTGTGGCGATAGGTTTAAAATTGAAATACAAACAAGTATATGTTGTTGTAAACAAATAAGAATAAGGCCTTCGTGGCGCGACAACGTTTTGACTTGATTCCCACTCGGGGGAATTAATTATCACTAACCCCGCTCCGGTAATATATAGTAAGATCAAACGCGGCGGTCAGCTTCTTCGTTCAATACGCAATGTCTCAGAAATTGGATGGAGCGTGGGGAACGGAGTGTCTTGACTCTTAATACTTATTAGATTCGCTCTGGCCACACTGCTAAAAAAGGGTATAAATAAAACACAAAATTAATAACATGTTATCGTCAATTTGGAATAAAGTTAATTACTGTACGAAAATATTCAATGAATTCTCACATGTAGATAGCATGTCCTTTTTAGTTAGTAAGCGATAGGCATTTTTGGCTGCAATTAGTGAATTTAAGTTCGTTTTGTTGATATTTCTTAGAATGTTATCTCGTTTAGATATTTAATAAAGTAACTTTCTTGTGTGTGTGACCTCGTGTTATCGTCCACGTTTCAATTAAGCGTGCGTATTTTATTTGTAATTAATAAGTCATATAGCTATTATTAGACGAGGGACTAGGTTACTTACACGTGTAAGTGATGCCGGTACTGAGTAGGATTAATGCTGTTAGTTATTTTTAAAAACTAAGATAGTTAGAGGCCGTCGTGGCGTTGAGCGTCGTTGAGTTCTGCCACTC